>VYZV01042804.1:68727-207004 GCA_013401275.1 Pandion haliaetus | reverse complement strand
TTTATTATTTTTGCAGCTTTCCTCTGTACTCTGATGTATTTACTTCTCTTTCTACATGGGCTCGGTACTCTGTGGCCTTGTCAGCATTGTATAAAATGAAGTAATGCTATTTTCCATGTNAGCCTAGCTAGTTATTCTTCTCCTGCACAGCATATGCTGCTCTTGCACTTGTCTATTGAGTTTCACCGGGCTATTTTGCTTTGACACAATTTGATCTTGACGCATCCGTGTTGTTTCATTTTTTTGCTTTATCCTGTAGTTGCTTTTATATAGGCTGCTTAATAATTTTTCCAGTGTCTTCCCACTGATTGCAAGGGCAGTGAAATGTCTAGTTTGCTTTAGAAGCTTTTCCAAACTCCACTCTGTAGCTATTTCCTTTTTGATCCCCAAAACACTTTGAAACTTTGTGAGTGAATATAAGTGGATCATCTATATGCAAATTCCTTAATTTCTTCTCTGCTAAGTTATATTTGTGAAAAATCAACATATTAAGTGATGCCTATTTTCATTATGTTGATATTTCATTAAGATGATAACTAAAAAGTACAAACGTCATACAAGTTAAAATCAATTATTTAAATCAAGACATTCTGCAATCTTGATTGAATTACTAGACTTAGATATATTTAAATGCGAGTCTGTTCTTTTTCTGCCCTGTCAAGACTTACAGTCCAGTGATTACTGCAGCTTTATTGGTTGTAATGACGTCCGAAATAGTTACTTTGTGTTACAAATTGTCATCTAGCATTTTGGGAAACTAATTCCCTATAATTACTTGCTGCATGAGAGTTTCTGTACCCCTCCTGTCTCCCCCGTAACCTCACATCTTTTTTTTTTCCCCCTTTATGTGCCTATGGAGTCATGTACCCTGCTCCCTGTCTCGGTTCTTCCCAGAACCTCCTCCTGGGCTTCACCCACTAAAACGCACCGGGTTGCTGCCAAGCTGCCCTGGAAATTCAGTTCTTCTGCGGTACTGATAACTGGCAAAGAGGTGACAGTTCCCCCTCTTTGTAGGAGTATGTTGCAGCCATCGCTTCCCTTTCATATCTGAACACCGTCGAGCTAATAATTTTGAAGTCCAGTCACACGCTCATCGCACCAGGTTTCATTTTTTTTCTTAATTGCCGGTCAGGATTTTATTTGTTCCTGCTTGTTACTTAGACTCCTTGCATCCATATATAGCAACAGAAAATTCATTTTCTTTATGGACGCTCTTGTCTGACTTTGAACCTCATTTCCCCTTCTAAGTGTCCTTCTCTTGTGTTTAGCTTATTCCCTTCCTGGATGCATCAGCAGTTTCATCTGGGAAGGTGTCTTATTAGTTGAAAAGATGCTGGCTCTGCAATTCATGATCTCTCTGTTCCCTGCAATATCATTCCATCACTCAAATCCAAATATTCTCATCAGTCGTGCAGCTTTGTTCAGTTCAATGACCTTTTTTTTGCCTTCTCTTGCATCTAGTACTGGATGCATCTTTCAGCTCGGGGACCTGTGGATGTGCAATCAGACTGTGGATGGAGCGTGGGGCTAATAGCAGTGGCATTTTGAGGCACTCATTTGCAAGAGGCAGCAGGTTGCAGTTTCTGACTCTCCCTGAGCTATATGCTCAGCAAGAGCCGCTGCCTGGCGTAGAAGCAAGATACCATTGACTAGCAGATTCCTGTCTATTCGAGAGGCAGCTTCTACCAGATCCTGCTAGGTTTCTCTTAGCACACTCGAGCCTGGGGAAGAAGCAGCCTGGCGTGACACCATAAAAAGATTGCCAAACCTTGACTTAGACTTTCCTTTTCAGTTCTTTTCCAGGATCCCTGAAATCTTTTCTCATCTGCTTAGCTCCAGCTGATGCCGAGTTGCTGCTCCTTGTGTGCATGGTTACTTCTTTTGACCAGAGTGATTAGCCAATATTTGTGATCGTCTGTTGAAAGAGGAAATCAATGACAGCCAGGTATTTCTCAGAGGCAATCGTGCTGATTCACAGCGCGTGTTTGCAGAGGCTGTTTTTTCTGAACGCAGTCTGAAGCAAACAGCAGGAGACCATTTTGCTCAGTGTTCCAAGGTCGTTTTCTCCTGCCAGCACTAAATACATGTGCGCCCGCACGCACACGTACGCACACGGAGAGTTTTGCTGTGACTTACACCACGGGTGTTTCTCTGGCTGTCCTTGACTTTCTCGTGTGTTCCTGATGCTCTTCCCTGACGTTTCTGGCTCTGTCAGTAGGCTCGACAGTGTGCGTATTCTCTCCTGTTCTCTGCGGTTTACATAGTTTCCCCTTCTACCAAAACAAAGCTTGATGCTCTGTGTTTGTGTTCAGCCCTTGGGAAGCTTTTTTTACTCACATGTGTTTAGGCCAGTTTGTGGCCAGCCTTGCTGGCTTTATCCTTTTCATCCCAAATTCCACGTAACAGAGTTGTCTGCAATGGAGATTTTTGGGATGAATTCGTAATCTGGTTCAGCCTTACGCTTTCACTTCAGGGGACATCTCTCTGCCAGAGAACCCAAATCTCCAAGCTTTCTTTTTGCGGCCGGTATTTTGCTAGTGATGAATGATGATCTCACGGTCAGACTGTGGGAGACGAGCATCCAGTTCTTTCCATGCCCACAATTTCCCTCTAGTTCACAAACTGCGTAAGCGGTGCCTCGGTTTCCCATTTGGAATATAGCAAAAAGGGTTGGTAATGCCTGTACTTCCCAAGATAGATGAATGAAACATTAGGAGACGCCACAGCGATGACTTCCCCCCCCTTCTCCAGCACATGAAGCAATGAAAAGGTTGTTGACCCTGTGCTCGTGGTCGCCTGGTTGGGTTCCTTCATTGTGCCCTATATGGAGTTTTTCTTTTAAGTTTTGTACAGGTTTCAAAGCGGCAGCAAATTACTCCACTTAAATGGAAACGGCTCTCGCGGAAAGTGCATAACATCAGTGCTGCAGAGATTATTCTGGTGTCTTACTTGTTTTGGTTTACAGTTCAGGCTGGTGCCTTTGATTTGCGCAACTCTTGATTTGAATCTTACCTCCTTGTGAGACCTCTTTCCCCAGGACTGTGCTAGCAGTCAGGATTAGCTGGGCTTTACTTCGTTAACAGTCTTATTTTTAAATCTGAGAGGACTTCAGCAGAATTTTCTCCTGGGGCAGGGGGGCATTGATTCTGAAATATGTCTTTCTCGGTGCTATCAGGATTTTCTGGCTATCGAGATAAGCCATGGGGCTTACGGATCACGGAGTTTTCTTCCTACAGTGGCAACTGGCAGAAGTTGTATGTGTCTTCAGTGGGTTTAGGTTTTACCTGACCTTCTTATGATTTCACCTTTTTATTATTATTTCATATTTCTTGCTTTGTATGTGTGTTTATATTAACCAAAAGATAGTGGGAAGAACATTGGGGAAAACAATCCCTTATTCCTTGGCTTTTGGTTTCTCCCTGCCCTTCTGAGGTGCTGGCAGGGTACCAGAAGCATGGGCTGTCCCGAGGGAGGAGAAAACAGGGCCACAGGGGCTTCCTCGGTTAGGTTCTAGAAGCAGGAGATCTTTGTCTTCAAAGTTTGTAACTTGTTCCGATTTAAAAAGAAAATAAAATTGGAAAAACTTAAGGACCGACACGGTAACACACATTTTGTGTATCTTGACAAGTTTCAGAACTGCTTCACTGTCAGAGTTAATAAATGTGAACTTTTGCAGGTGTCAGATCTGTGGCTCTGTATGAGTGTGGGCTGTTCTGGAGTGAGGTCACTCATCTAGAAAGTTTGAATTACGCCCATTACTGTTACTTCTGCCTATGGTACATCCATAGGAAGAAAAATGTAAATCAGTACCACCCAGTGGACATAAGATACTCATTTTCTTACTAGCAGCCGTGTAACTTCTTAAGAAACAACTGCTACCTGAAGGGCTAACCGTAAATTCTTGTTGATGCTAAAATAATCTTGTTGATGATAAAAGGTACAACACCAAACTCTGAGATACTGCAGTGCAAAATAAACTCAAAGACAAAGGGACCCTTTGCTGCCATCTCTATCTACGTCTCAGCAGAATAAGAATCATGATTGTATTTCATGACTGCAAATTCCTGAAGCGCTGGCACCCAAATCCAGAAATCCTGTCACTGTTCTTTGAAGACAAGAAGTTTTGTGTAGGTGTCTTGCAGTAATTTTAGCTCATTCCCTTGATACAACACATACCCTCTCTGTACTAAGGCTTTTGCTTGCCTCCAGATGTAAAATACAGCATGCTCTAAAGGCTCTTCTGGTAGCCAAGTATCAGATAGATATCTTCTAGATATAGAAGATGCTGATGATGTAGCATTTAGGCTATGTACTAAAACCACCTCAAGTACTTTTATGGCTTCCTTCTCAGACCATCTGAGCCACTTACAAACTGTAGTTAACATAACAGTGCTTTTAGAGGTAGAGAAGTGTTGTTTACCCCAGTTCCCCATCTGTAAAATGTGCATCAGATGGGCTGAGAACCTAGTTTTGTCGCTGGTTTAGGTGGGTGCAAGTCCTCAGTGTTGCAAAAGGTGTAGTTCTGCCCTCCCTCCTGCCATGCTCTTTAACATCCCTTGTGCTAAAGGCATCATTTCATGAGAATACTGATGGGACCAATATACCAACACCTTCTGCCTGGAGCTGCCCACTTACGTTTCCACCTGGTGTGAACTTGTACTTGGGAACACATGGCCAAGGAGAAGGGAGGAAAGGTGAGAACACATCTTCTGGTAACACCATGAATTTATTGACTTAAATGACCTTAAATTTGGCTTCAGGAACTGAAACAGCATCCTCAGGGTGTACTTTTATGATGTGTTTTGTGGAAGGGGACTGACGACCTTGCTACACCGTCTGTGATGCTTGTCTGACTGCGTGGTGAGCTGATTCAATGCACTGAGCTGGCAGGAAAATACAGGAAAACCTTGCAAATAACCTACAGGAAAACCTTGCAAATAACCAAGACAAACCTTGCAAAGCATAAATTGGTAGGGGAAGAATAAGCTGAGGGATAATGTCCGGCATATTCTGGGGCTTCTAGCAGGAGAACTCCCTTTAGGTTTTGGGTTTTTTAATTTATAGCAATGCAGTGTTTCTTTTGCTGGCTCAAGAAGGTGGACAGCGGGAGCTGACTCGATCTTGTTGTACACCTAGGGGTCTTGCCATTTAGTAAAGAGGGAGCAGCAAAAATCCGGAGATTACACTTACTTAAGATGTATTCTCCAGACGAAACACGGATGCTTTGTTGGAGATCAGCAGTCTCAGCAAATCTTTTTATACTGAGATAATTTAATGGGAGTATCCATTTTAAGATTATTGGGGAGCATCCAGAGCCTATTCCTGGTACTGAGAGCGGAAATCTGTTTTAATTGGAGCAGCTTTTTGGGAGCCATGCTTCCTGCCAGAGTGGTAACAGTAAGAATGATCAGTAGCCTGAGAGATGATAAAAACCCCAGGCATTTTACATCCGTTTCAAGTAGGCTGGGTGCAATAAGAAACAGAACAAAAATTGGGCAGCACTTGGGAAAACAGAGACTCTGTGTAGGGGATTCAGAGACTGTATACTAAACCTTCCCAAAAAGTACCTGAATCAATGAGGACATAGTTCCTGGGTTCACCTTTTGTGTTTGTTTTATTGAGTATCTCATACTTAGAGAGGGAATAAGAATCCACTGCTGCCACAAAGAGGACTTAAGATTTCTTTGTTACTTATGGATAACTAACCCTGATGATTTCTTCCTGATTTGGTTCATTTCTGTGTTTGTAGGCAACATACAAGAGCGAAGAAGCAAAACCAATTAAAACTAGGAAACGAAGACAAAATGTTATCAGATAACCCAGGGAAGTTAGATAGCTGGAAGCCTTTAAAAATAGGGTTTTGAAGATAACTGTATCCCTCTAATTTCAGAAGAAAAAAGCGTGCAGGTACCTTATTTTTAAACCAGTGCTGTTTTCTGGAATGCCTGGAAAATTGAGCTTAACCATTAAAAGTGCTGTTCCTTCAGCAGTTAGTCTTTTTTTCACAGGGACAATTTATTCCTGTTTGACAGTGTGCCCGTAATACACATTAATAACAAAACCTTAGCATTTGGTTCTCACGTACTAAACTGAAGAGTAAAATGAAAATACTGTATTCAAAAATAAATTTCAGATAATTTGGGATGATGGATGTGAAAACATCTCTGCTATAAACATATGTTTGTTGCCACGGCAGGAAAGACTGTGCTGTAATCTTCATTTTCATACCCTAATTATAGTTTGAGTCCTTCTAAAATTTACCTCTAATTCTAAGTTTCCTTAACTTACTCTGTTTGTTTTCAGAGTGATTGCACTATCTATCTCTGATGTATCTGACCAGAAGCAGCTGATTTTTATCTTAAAGCTGATTTTCATCTGGGTGACTGTTTTAAAGGCAATAATAGTGCAATATGTTCTTATTTTCTGAAAACTGCAGCTGTTTGAAGTGTCGTGTATAGGCTCATTGGTGAAGTGATATAGCAGAGTCGCATTCTTGGACTAAAAGCATATTATGGTTTAGCAAAGGATAAACTGAAATTTGCACAGAATGCTCTTAATTATCTTTTTGGAAGTCTTGAATGCACTGTATTTTTAACATATTTTTCACATTTGGTAGGAGAATTGGTACAGTAAAATAAACCTGTATTAACGCATGCTGTTATGACACAGATGGTTAGTACAGGCACATAGCGGTATGTTCTCTGTTTTTTTGGGACCCTTTTAGCAGAACACAAAGGGAGCAATAAGGTGGAGATCTGTAGTGCAATTTCATAGCAACTGCTGCTTGAAGGAAGTTATCGCCTGGTTTGAACCTTTTTGCAGAAGTTGGACGCAACAATAGATACAGTAAAGCTTTTTATCTGGTAAGAGTTGTTTCAGTGGGATGTTAGTCGTAATAATGGTGTAATTTGCAGGGCTCATTGCTGTGTTTTTAGTCTCGTAGAAATAACAATATGTGTTTGGACTTGCAGGACTCCTGTTGTTCTGGATTTTGGTGGCAGGTTGTCTGATGGGTACTCTTCATCCTGGACGGTGCTGGACTAGTGCCTTCAGTAGCGCTGGGCGATTAGTTTTGACTTCTGAGCTGGCAGGTGGTCACTAGGAAACTAGTTGGTCTTTGCAAAAGTGCACAGAATGGGTGAGAACCCATCTTTAAAGGTTAAAGACACCATTGTGTTTGTATGTGGATTTTCACTTTGAGTTCTTTAGTTTCTCAAAACTTATGTCTCTTAAAAGCCATAGATCAGGCAAGTTGTGAAAATCCATTTTTCAAAGGTTATTGTTTTCAACTTACCTATTTGGGATTCTGCCTTGTATACACAGGCATGCAATAAACACCTCTTAAAAATGTCTTCACATAAGAACATGGAGAGACAGCCAAACCTCAAATAATAAGAGTGCTTAAAGACTTGAACTCAGTCTTGTTAGAGCAGATCTACTTTGCAAGTTACTGTCAAGTTCATATTAAGTTAATAATGCCTAAATAGGCTGCCAGTTTATTTCTTCACTAGGAAATTAAATCAAGTTGACTGTGCTCAAATTACTCTTTGCAAATTAAGTAGCTCGGAGAGCAGCAGCACTAAGAAGTAAGCCTTGTCCTGCCGTGCCTGCAGACCAGGTGCTGTGCTGAAACCTCTGGAGATGTATCAACAAATGAAGCCGTTCTTTAAATTGTGTCCCAGCAGACTGTGGCTTCTGAGGCATTTTAGTACTGAGTGATATTCTGATTAAGAAAATTGGCAGTATGTTATCAAATAAAGATGATATTAATCACGTGAAGAACAGCAGTTGGGTTTCAAACAGTGGCCATTGACAGGATATTGTGGTCAAATGGATGGAGTTTTAGAAGGGCTTCAACGAACCAGCAGTGGACCTTGACGTAGTGCTCTTGAAGTAGTGTCACCAATACTGTTTGTGAATGACATGTCATACAGAGGGGCAAAGCAATAAATCATGACCTGTTGTACATGGGGAGCAGATGGACACCTTGGTGGAGTCTCCTGCTCCCCAACTGCCCAGGCTGGAGGGACAGTGGAGACCATTCAGCTCTCCCACTTAGATGTGCTCATTGAGGGCAGGTATCATCATACGAGGTGGTTCCGATGGCTTGGTACCTTGGGCTTGGCACCTTTGTGTTTGATTTAAGCTATATTCAAACAAAAGAATAAAATAAACACAAAGCAATGCTGCTGGAGGTAAGAGTTGCAAGCCATGCTTACGGAATGAGGTGGAAGGAGAGAGTTGTAATACAAGTAGTAAAGCTGAAAGGGATTAAAAGGTCAGTTGTGGGCAAAGCAGGTTAGTGTAAACAGTAGGGTTGATGCTGTACCAAAAAAGGCAAATGCATATATATATTTTTTTTTTTTTTAGGTTCCTGAGCAAGAAAATATTTAAAAGAGAGGAAATCTCATTTCTGTATTTGGTACTTGTGAATTTTGTATGGGAAGATTGTGTATGATTTCCATTTCAACATCTTGAAATAGCTCTTGGATAAGTTGTAGAGGAACAGAAGAAACACAAAAATAGTCTGAGGACTAGAAAAAACACGCACAGAGAAGCTTAGAGCTACGTCTGTTTAGCTTATCAGGGGAAGCACCTGACTGCAGTAGCATCACAGAGAGAAAATTCCAGGCGCTGAGTGCCCTCCTATGCATCCAAGGAAGTCATACCTAAAATCAGTGTTTTAAAGGGGAAACGGGACAGTTCAGAGTTGAAGCGAGGCATGGTTTTATTAGGGAGATGGACCGCCCATTGTAATGAATGATCAAACAAAAAAGAGCACTTTCCATCTCTAGAAACTCCCCTATTTCATCACTTTTCTTTTAAAACTGTGTAGGCCAATAGAGGGTATGTTCTTCTCAAGTATTAGGTTCAGTTTGTGGGTGAAACTTAATGGCATGTGGTAGGCAGGAGGGGAATTTTGGGGAAGCTGTGGTCTCTTCTTGGCCTTTAAATTGATGAAACTATGAACACGTCTTTTCTTCCCAGGCAGAAAGAATTGTTAAAAGGCACCAGGTGCCGTTAACCTGTAGCTGCATTACAGAGGTTGTGTTAGGAGGTGATGGAGTTTGCTAATTGAAACATTAGTTTTTACTTAATGGGCCAACCTTCGCGTTAAAATTACTGCCTTGTTCTAGTTAAAAATTTCTGTATGGGATGGTAAGGGCGGTTTTGGGTTATAGCTCAAATTAACTGCGAGCTGAAAACAAGCCCCAAAAATGTTGTAGAGCACGTGGTGACTATGGGAATGGAATTGTATTTCTGAGAGTTAAGGGTAAAAGTCTTATATTTATTTATAATAGGGAATCTCTAAAAGCTGTAAAATACACGTGGAAAGCTGGACTGTTCTGAAATTTGATTACGCTCACAGGGCAATGGGTGGTGGCTGGTGATCTCAGTTTAGGATCAGTTGAGGGAGGGATTTATGGCACGAAACCATCTGTATAACCGCTACTTACAAACCACCTGTAAACCTTCTTTCGCCCCAAAGTGATCTTATCCTGAGTGTTTACCTCTGGCTGCTGTGCCTTTGGAAAATGATTTAGAAAACTTTATAAAATAGAGTTTAAGTGCATGTTGGCACCAGCTAAAATGATGCAACAAGAATACTGCAAGGCATGTGAGCAGCAAGACAAAGACTCTATTTAAATCCCCTGGCTCCAGGCGGTGTACTGTAGTATCTGGATGTCTCCAGATGATCTGTTGTGGTCACTGAAGCCAGGCAACACCGAGGTACCAGTCAGACCCTATTCATAGCAGTTTTCAGAAAACGTGCCACATGCATTGATCAGTCTTTGTTCTGCATCTAAAACCTGTTTCTGCCAGTTCTGCCTCGCAATCAAACCTGCTGGTCTGAGTGATATTTGAAGTGATCTAAGAATACTTTAGATGTATTGTCAAGGGAATCAGTGCTAAATAAATTATAGGAAAGATGAGATCCTAGCAAGCATTTGGGTAACATAAGCAAGACTAACGGTTTTTAACCTGTTTTCTGAACAGTGGGGCATGACTGATCAAAGAAAAAAAAAAAAATTGGCTTAGTGGCTTCTTTGTACCAAAACTTTCAAGAGCTGAGAATGAGCGGCTGAGGTAAGAGATTTAGGGCTTAGGGAAGAACCTGTATGATGAAAGAAACTGGGGTGGGAGGTTATGAAAGTACCGGTTGACAGCTCTGTCCTCTTTACCAACATTTCCCCATAGCCATCTGCTGTAGAAGGCTTTGGGCAGGCTAGTGTAGCCTGGATACTTATTTTAAATTTTTTTTTTTTTTTAATCAAAGACCTTTATTGTGCTGTAAAGAAGATTTGAGTTTCTAGAAAGCTGGTCTCCTTTGCCATCTGGGGAAAAAAGAGCTGAAGACGTGGAAGGCTGGTCACTGAGGGGAGGTGACTGTGCTTGAGGAGCCTGGGAAGAAAGGCAAGTGCAAATTTTCATGTGTCTTCCCTCCTGCCCTTCTTCTGTCTCTGGCAAATAACATTTCTTGCAATTCATGCCCACGTTTGCCCCTAAAGTAGGAATTTAGGAGTTTGTTTCCATTCCTGATTCTCAGTCAGGGGAAGAAATCAAGAATTTCCCAGCGCTTCAGCATTGCCTGCAGCAGTGGCAACCAGATGTAGCGGTCTGGTGGTGCCGATGCTCGCAGGGAGGAGGAAAGATGAGGCTGGAAATGAGCAGGGGAGCTTACGGACACAGTGGTGCTCAGAGTTATACTTCCTCAGAGGCATTTTAGCCATGTAGTTCTTGCATGGCTGAGACACACCTATTTCTTGGTGTGGCATAAACACACCAAGATGAAATTTAAATAAAAAGGGTCACATTTTGTTGTGGCAGTGCAAAGGCAGAATGAGGAGCTGGAAGAATAGATCTGTGGTGCCTGGCATGCTACCCTGAGCTGGGCTTGCGAGTGGAAGCTGATAAAGGCTGTGCTTACGCCAGATTAACTAAGCTGCCCATCTGTTTGGAAGCAGATTATTGGGCAGCGTACATGGGTTCTTCTTGTGTAGCTGAGCATAACCACATACAAAGAGTGGGCCACCTGTGCTGGAAATACATGTGAGAAATCCCTTCTTCATACGGTAGGTCTGAATTTGAGTGTGGAATCAGGCTGCTTCACAAGCAGGAGTGCGATTCATTAATTCTCGTGTAACGCGTCCCCATTTTACAGCGGAGGAAATAAGGTCCAAAGAGGATAGTTAAGTATTCATCAGAAAAATACTCGCTCACAAATACCACTTTTGGTTCTTGAGATGTCTGAGGCATGTGTTTTCAGAGAATCTTTGTGTCTTCATATCACTTCATACATTCAATACAAAGCTCTGTTGACCACAGGTGTGATTGTCAGGTCTTAGCATCTAACTTGCAGATCTGGCCTTGAGTGTCCAGAAAATGAAGATTACATAATTAATTTGCTAGAAAGAGTTTTCAGCTGAGCATCATGGAGAATCTCTATGGCAGAAGCTAGGAAAGACCAGTTCCTTGGGGCAGTATTCATCTTAATGCTTGATGGCAAGACCATACCTGGTGTTCTTGCAGGTTCTTGTCATCTACAGTATGTGCCATCCGACTTCTTCAGCTGAGAGGGCAAGAGTCCTGCAGACAACAGATTTATTCACTCCTAAGGCTAATTTGGTTCTTGAACAGATTAAGATAGGTGTCCTAGCAAAAAAAAAGTGAGTGTGAAGGATCAGTTATCAGTTCTAAAATATCATGTACTATCAGTGCTGGAATTTCTCTTGTTGTGTGGCTTTGCAATCACAAGTGTATATTCATGCCAGGTTTTGATGAACTAGAAATGTGAAAAATAAAAATTTATAATACAGAACTATGTTTATCGTTAAGACTTTAAATAGCAAACACAGCTCAAACATAAATAGTCAGTGTGAGGCTGACACTATTTGTGCAAAGTAACTGTTAGAAGGGACTCATGCTAATTGATGTTTCTTACTATTTTATTTTATTTGATGTTGGAGGATTCTGAAATTGGAAAAATCCTGAATCCTGGGTACCAAAAACCATAAAGATGGGGAGTTGCAAAGAAGCCGTGTGCTGAGCCTGTGGGGATGGAGTAGGGTGCCTGTTGCTCATGTATGTAAAGGCCTGAGTGGAGGAGTAGGAACATGAAATATTCTGTGTTTAATTGTGCAAGTTAACCTGTAAAAGCTGCAGTTTTCAGAGGTCTATAATTTGGCCAGTTAGGGCTGATTTTTATGAGCATAGGTAAAAACACGTCTTTAATGTCTGTTAACTTTGCCTCACCTTTTGGCCAAGTTCTGTAACCAAATCTTGGATACAGAATGCTCAGATAAGGTCTGGACTTCCTTAGTCTCAGCAGAAGCGGACCAGTTCCAGCTTCTCAGGGTTGAAGTCCTGCAAAATACATTACGAGTCACATGCCAAAGGTAGAAGACTGTGGCTTGAAGAATTAAAATTTATTCAGGTTGCAATGTCACTGAAACCAAGCAATGGAAAGTGGAAGAAAACCTTTATTAAAGTTGTCCGTACCAGCTGCACTTTATGGATACACAATTTTACCTACGGTTAAATGGTCCTATGCGTTTAATGCATTGAAAGACACGTCCACTTTATTTAGCTGGAGAAATTTGGGTACAAAACTACCATACTTGATGGAAATGTCATTCTTTGCAGTTGATTTTTGTCATTCTGCTAACTGAAGCATGTAAGAAATACACCTAGAATGATATTCTGACTTTTTCTAGTATCTTTTTTTGGCTATAGCCTGTGCACGACATTGTCCTTGACAGGCCTCACAAAACATTAAAGATGTTGCACTGACTGATTTAACATTGCTAGCTATGATGGGGTTTCATTTAGTTAACCAAAATAGCATAGCTGTGTATAAGAACAACAGTTTTATATGAGTGTTTCAGATAGTATCTATAAATCTGTCCTTAACCAGTTTTTGAACTTAACAGTTTGTAGATGCGCAAATACATGCACACACTAACTCTTGAGGATGGCCTTAGCTTTATATAAACACACATATATAGGATTAGACCTTAAAAAGATCTTTTTGCTTCTTAGAAAAATAATGTCCATGCTTGTAGTTTATAAGGGATGTATATGGTTTGGGTGGAAGTTTCACAAATGAAAACCTTGTCCCTGTTTTGAAGAAAACTTTGTGTCGAGTAGACGGTATATAAAGGAAAACAGAATAGACGGTATATAAAGGAAAACAGAAATAAGTAGTGGAAAACACCATATCAGGAGGTGAGCATTACTATTGCTTATGTTTTGTGGTTTGGAAATACTCTTTTGTAGTATGAGAGTAGCAATTGTCTGTGATCAAAGCAGCAAGAAAAATGCATGGCTGTTGGAAGAAACTGGGCTTAAGCCCCTGACCAGGTACCAGTCTCTCTTCTGTCTCCAGATAGGCTTGGATCTGAAAGACGGGCCAACTTAACTTCGTCTGACTTTTTACTGTCCGTCACGTTTAGTGATCCTGTAGCTATATAGGTCAGAGACAATGAATATGTAGTATGGTCTTATGTTGGTGTTTTTTTTAGTTGGTTGAGATAATGTTTTAAAATACCCTGAAACTCATCTGCTTAGAGATAAATACGAATGTGCTCATTCAGTACCAATGTAGGAGATTGTTTTGAAAAAACATTGCAAGAAGAAAGATGATTTACACCAATTTGTGAAAAACTGGAAATAACAATGTGCAAATTGTGATCACTTGCAACCACTCTTTCACTCCAAGTGTCAGTTTTAATTTTAATCTTATATAAACCACTTGATTGTTGAATATTGCAAAGAAATGTAACCCCCTTGGAAGAAATCAAAAAGAATCCTGCTATTGAGTTAATTAGATACAAATTTGAGTGGGCTTTTTTAAAATAAAGATTAAATGATCTATTCAACTAATTCAGGCTGTACTTGAGAGATACACACCTGTGTCTAGCTTGCAGAGGATTTTCCTCATTAATTAAGAGCCTTTTCCTTGTGTTATTACTTAATTGGGTGTCACAGGGAAGCTGATGAGACAATGAAATGGTCTTAATTGCATACAAACTAAACACATGATACTTCACATACTGGAGTGTTCCGTGACATGACCCCCAGCTAGTTACCATCTACTAATAGTGATAGTAATTGCTCAGTAAGAAAATGTAGCCTACTAGATTTAGTATAGTGTTAATTAAGCACTTTTCTTTCCCGTAGTTGACTTTCCCCATTTATCAGACTTATCTAAGAAGTTTTCCAAGTTCGGCAACGTACAGTTTTGAAACATCTAAACAATCTTGACTGTTGTTTTAAGTTTCAAAAGGGGTATATGTTTTCCTGTGGTTCCAAACCGATAACTACAAAGGTAAACTATTACCTTTAACTTTTAAAAATTACATGTGAGACTTGCTTTTTGTGAGCATGCATATGTGGGTGTGGACAGTTGCCAGCCGGGGGCTTGCACGGAAGACGGCTGCCCTCATGGGGTGCAGGGAATGACGCTTTAGTCAAAAGACCCACTTACCACCTCTGCCTTTCAGCTGCTTTGGCCACATATTTCTTGTCGCCCCCATTAAAACCACATCAACCAATTTTTATTCTCTTTTGCTGGAAAAGCAGTAAGTTTTTCTTACACTTTAGGGATTAATCACTATTCTGCTTCCTCAACCTCTTCCATCTGTGGGGGTTTTTTTTTTGTTTGTGTGTTTGTTTGTTTGTTTGCTTTCTTCATTCTTTTGGGAGGGTGGAATGAAGAGTAGAAGAACTCTTCCCAATGTCCTATCTCTCTCCGCTCATCTTTCCCAAGCAGCAGGGAGATGTGTAAACAACATGCATTATGGATGTAACTGCTGTATCTTACAGAGCGCGGAGTATCTGCAGTGGAGTTAACCAGTTTTGTTCAGCACTAGACAGTAGAGCTACCTATGGGATTGGAAAAAAACAAAAACTTTTAGGGCTCATTCAGCCACAGTAACTAGATTCTTCCTTTTTCCCCTCGTGTTTTCTCCCCTTAAACAACAGGTCTACCTGAAAACCTTGCAGAAACTTTTTGGGCTAATCCCTATGCTTATTTGCTACTTCGAAATTGTTTACAAGCTCTGCTTGGGAAGTTAGTCCTGAATAATACTGGTTAGAACTTAGCAAGAAGAAGCTGGAGAGCTTTCAGACACTTTCATTGTGGAAAATTCTTTTGTTCAATAGGGTATTTCAATATAAAAAATTGTTGTCGGAGGTAAGGTTATATTTTTCTCTCTTGGAACCCTTTTGCAGTCTGCTAAGGTATTTTTTAGATTTAGGATGAAGAGAGTTTCCATCAGGACATGGGAAAGACAGAAGCGGGGACCTAGAGACAGAATGAGCATGACACAGGAGCTGACTTCTTGTATGACTTCGAGCAAAGTCTGTAGCTTTTCTGGATATTTGTGTTTCACATCCCTGACATGGAATGATTGATACTTCCCTTGCAAGGCTGTTTTTAGGCTTCTTGGATAAAACCTTTGCAGGGATCAGTTATATAGAAGAAAAGTCCTTGCAGCTCTGGTGCCACTTAAAAGTAATAGTGAGAACTGAAGAAAACTGATTTTTATAATGCACTGAAGTCCTTGAGTGCCTTACGTAGTAAGTACTAGCAAAGGTAAGAAGTGGCAGTGAACCTACATGTTATATCTTCTTGATTTTTGTACTCTGGATTTATGTTAATTCCAACAGTCACCATCAAAGGAATTTAATAGTGGGAGGATCTGAATAGCTTCTTTTTTCATTCTGTTTGTTGTTGTTACACCCTGTTTAATTTTTCCTGTTGTATTTCTGTGTCTAGACACAGTGACTGCATTCTTGGTGGGGAAGAGTGGTAGAGTTGGATTTTAGCATTTACCAGCCTATTTCAAATATTTTTTGCCTTCTTTACATTGTTTTCCTTATAGAATAATTTTGATTATGAGACTACTCAGTATCTGACACATTTAGGCCATATATTTATGCTCCATTTTACTTGCCCAATCAGTTGTCTCATGTTGAAATAGCAAGAATTTTAAGGAAGCTGCTAAAACTGTGTTGTTATTGCTGTGCTTATTTCTAGCCAGGATAAATGGGGGAGTGCTGGAAAATAGGAAACTGCCATTTGCCCTGAGAAGTTATCTGTGTTGCTTTAAGTCCACTTCTGGCTGTATTTTGATATGTTCTTAGAAAGTAACAATTGCTGTGGTAGGATCCTTAGGCTGATCTCTCTGCTATCCTTGGGTTTGCCTATGTATGCACAGCTTGATATTTGGGATTTCTGAATGAGGGTGAGGCCATAAGCCTAAGATGCGAGAGGATGTAATTGTGGGGGACAAAAGCAAGAAGTCTCACTGGAATACCTTCTCTCTTCCACCCCGTGTGGCCCTTTCCACTATTGCCAGCACAGGCAGGATTTACGGAACTCCTTAAGGTGTGCTGCAGCTGCAGACCTTCCTCTGCATCCCCTCTCTGGGCTGCGGTCATGAGTGATGCTGCTCTTGCAGGCAGACTAGAAGTTATTCCTCTTCCTAGAGAAATGCATCAAAGATGAAAAATGATTGTGCAAATAAGTAATAACCTTGTCAGGGAAGCTCGACTGCTTTTATTTTTAGGATTGTTGTATTTTATATGAGAAAGGGCTGCAGTAGGCATAATGTAGTTTAAATATTGAATTTCTCTTAAAATTTCCTATTTATTTGGCAAAGGGGATCTTGGAGTCTTGTCTGCTGGGAGGGGAAGTGATTATTTTTGCCTGTCCTCCTTTACCTACTTTTGTAGATGTGTTCTGTATATCCAAGCCTGCTATTTCGTCATCCTCTTCACCTTTCCTTCAGATTCAGATGCACTTTCATTTGTTTCTGTAGAGAGATTAGTTTTCCTGTTAATTAAAGAAAATGATGGGGGTTTTGCTAAAAAACGGTCTGCACATGTGGGATGGCTGCAGGACATGGGAAGCAAGAATTACGCCTGTTACGATGTACAAATAGCTTGTGCGAGAGTGTAACAAGGGCTGTCAGTGCAGAGCAGAGCTGCCAACGCGTGCTGGGGCTCTGGGAGGACCACGGCACCTCTCCCAGCTGAGGAGGTACCAGACAGGACAATGTGCCGTTTCCATCACATTGAGGTGCTGACTTTAACATGAACAAGTGTTAGAAAATAAGACCAAGATTTCTGTAACTTTTAGGCTTGCTTTGCTGTACCTGTGTGTTTATTTTTTGCCCGTAGGTTGTGTCATTCTTGGGCATAAATGCAATACTTGTGGCTTAATGAAGCAGGTAGTTTGTGATGTGCAGGAATTTCCTTGGGTGAGTGCTGCTGAATGTTCAGTTTATATTGAATCTTCTCGGTTTGTATTTAAAGAAAAAAGGAAATCTGTTGTACTCTTGAAAATAACCCGTGCCAGCGTGAGAAAACAGATGTAGCGCTGTCTGCCTGAGACTGCAGATGCAGGGCTCCATTTCACCCGTTGCATCCCAGAGCTCTCCTAGGGTGCAAAGGAATCACGTAGGTACAATGAAACGGTAGAAGCTTTGCCTGGGAAAGCTGCAATGAGGAGTATTACGATGAGGAGTATTACCTGTGAAGCTGGGAGTGCACCTATTTGCTAATACGATAGATTAATTTGAATCAAATTGATATTATTGCTGATTTTAATTGTATTTAAGTCAAGGATCCCAGATTGCTGATTTAAAACATTTGATTGTAAACTTGTTTTATTTTCCTTTGTGCTTTTGTTTTCCTAAAAGGAGTTTTACTCCCTGCTTTGTACAACCCTTCAAATATCAGTCGTAAATTGTTGCCTTTTCATTAAAATTAGAACGCCTTTATTTTGGCCATTGCTTCTGTGCACACTTATTTAAACAATGACATCTAGTTAGTAATCTGAGAGGTTTTGTTTAATTTTTTATTAGGTAGGAAACAGAGAATGGTACATTTCAGTGATGATGCGTGCTAGTAACTACTGTCAAACTTCCCTTGGAAACTGGAATTCAGTTTAATACAGTGTGGGATGCACAAGTGTTTATGTTAATAGAGCTACTTTCCATTTGATGGATTCCTGAGAAAAACAACAGACCTCTCTCAAAACAGACTGCAATGTTAACAGCAGGTGTGAACTGACAGGGTGGTTTCTGGTCACTGTAGACTAGATTTTCAAAGTGTTTGTGTGGTCCTGTCCCTTTTCTGCCCTGCCTCACCCCCACCGGCAAGGAAAGATCTCGGCTCCATCCTCTGCGCGTTCAATGGTTCAGCCCCTATTGACATCCCCGTGCTCGCTACATCATCCACTGTAATTTTGCACAGTGCATACAGGTGGAAGACGATAGCTACTGGTGAGGAGTGCTGTCCTGGGGCTTGTGTAAGAAGATCCTGTAGGTAAGCAGAACCAGGACCTGGAGCAGATATCCAGCTGTTTCAGATCCTCAGGTCGTGTGGAATAAGCCTTTTCTCCCTCATTGTTAGGCAGATGGTATCTTCAATGCTTTTGGACTCTTTTAGAAAACTAAAGGGTACATAAAAGTGTGAACCTGTCTCAGCTTGTTTGGTGTAGAAGATAAACATCAAGCTCACTCAAAGGAAAGATGCTTTTTTTTTTTTTCCTCCTCAGATCTGTAAGTGCTCTCTTAGCACTTGGATTTTGCAGTAAATATTTTGCATCCCCAAATATGTATGTACCCACTCTAAGGTTTTTATAACAGTCTGTGTGAGTGGAGAGCTGAGCAGGACAGCCGTAGGACTGAGGTCAAGAATACAAGGCTGTGTAAAAGCCCCACGCTTCGTCAGAAGGTGAGTATTTTTCTTAAGCAGCAGCAATAACAGCAACCACGGAAGGCAAAATAGTCAGGTGCCATTCCGCTTTATTGACAGCAGTGATTCCTGGGAGTATAAGCTGTGGAGCAGAAAACAATTTCAGCATCTGTTTGAAATGCAGCGTACAGATCTGTTTGCCATGTGATCTATCTAACCATCAAAACCCAGCCGGTGAATTTGTCTAGGCTGATGGCTTGTTTCCTCTGTGGAGAGGCACTTCAAAGGCTCCCGTACAAGTGGTTGACATTCTTCTTCACAGAGACGTGGTTGTTCCAGGAGGTCCATTAATGCAGTGCTGCTTACAAGTTCTTCGGGAATTTAAGGGTCTGATTCTCTCCTTTACACCAACCTGGAACTGGATAGGAATCGTAATGACTCGAGCTTTTGTAGTCTGTGTACACGTCCAAAAGAAGAATTAATTTGATGGGTTTTGTGGAAATTAGGGTCAGAAAGGAATATTAGATCATCTGTGCTAATTATGAGTAAATTAGATGGTGCAAATTCTGAGTAGTAAGCTAAATACACACTTTCAGTCCTTACAGGCTAAACTCTGTCACAAGTAAATGATGGGAGAGAAGAGGGTGTTAATTGCTGAGTGTGCTTTGGTGGGGCATTGCTGAAGGTTCACTTGAGCACAGCTTCTGCAGCAGAGGAAGAGGGAAGGGGATTCCTTCCTTCCTGGACTTAATCTGATCCTCAGACTGATCCTGAGCATGTCGGGCACGATGGTCTGGGGTGCCTGAGAAGAGGCCACTGCAGAGTTCACCCCACAATGCTGTTGCTCTGACATCTTTGTAGCTGTCTTTTAGGTAGCTGCAGGCTGTGGTTAAATTGTCCTTAGCCTCCTCTTGGCCAGATGAAACAAACCCGGCTTCCTCAACTTGTTTTTGTAAGTCCCGTGCTGTATGCTCCAATCATCTTGGCAGCTCTCTGCTGGGTTTTCGTTGGGTTGTTTAATGTTGTTCTTGGATGAGGGTGTCCACCACCTGCCAGGTGCTGCCTCACCAGTGCCAAGTTGGGGGCAATCATGACTTCTCTTGACCTGCTAGCCACATTCCTCCTAATGTGAGCCTGTGGTATTATTCAAGTAATTGATGAAGTTTTTGGACAATATTAGCCCAAGTATCGGCCCCGCTTTTCTTGTTACTGGCTGCCAACTGGCTGTTGAGCCATTGATTGCTGTCCTTTGAGCACAGTGGTTCAGACTAAACACATTTAGCCATGTATCTTTGGTTGTAATTATTGCCTTAATATGTAGCTGCAAGATTTTTATAGACATATTCAGAGTCTCCAAAAAAGAAGGAAATGTAAAATGGCTGTAGAGGTTGCAAGATTAGGAGGGACTGACATAATCATCTGGTTGGATGATAAACCCTCCCAAAGCTTGGAATAGAGCATTTTTTTTGTCTTTTAGAAACACTATTCAAGTAAAGACACAAAGCAATAGTGGGTGCATCATTATTCCTAATAAATGTTCACAGTGTTTAATTGTTTTCCCTCTCCTTTTTAAGGATGTCCCAGTAAAGAAGACAAGCGGAGGCTTCGCAGGAGCTGTCTTTCAGGCAGGAGAACTACAGGAAAGGAGCTTTGGCTTGCACTGACCAGGGTGGAGTGACAGGGCAGAGCCTGATGCTAGATAAATAGTGGGTGGGAAGTGGGATAAGGTCTGAAGCTGTCAGCTACAGAAGGGTTGGGAAAGAAGGGGAGGAAATGAGAGCGGTTCCAAGGTGAGGGAGGAACCATGCAGGGGCCCTTCTTTCCAGGGAGAATGCAGACAGCTGTCAGTGTTTTCCACCAAGCCAAATTTCATGCCCAAAGAGAGGAAGCACAGATGCAGGAGGATGAAGAGGAGAGGGGAAGGTATGTGCCTTCACCTTTCTCCCGCCTGCGTCCTCCTAGGGAGGGTAGCAGAGTCTAAGATTCATGTACGCTTGGAAGGCTCTTCTGTGTTGGCTCAGTCTTTTATCTGCTGAGTCTTTAGATGCTTACATTTTATGTACTTCTGAACTTTACAGAACTCCAGAAAGCCTTTCAGCCCAGTTTAATACGGAATAAAAGAAAAAAGCATGGTTTGATTTCAGACCGAGTCGGTCAGGCAACAGTTAGAAAATTATAATTAGACTTGTAATTGGAATGCGTCTTAGACAATTAGTTTTTGTAAATGTGTATAATTTAGTCCAAAGTGAAGGGTCAGGAGGAACTTGCTGTGAAAGAGGTTAAGGAATAACACGTATAATTTCTAGGCCTTTTGACGCTAATGTCTGACACAGCTGGAGGTAGCAAGTCCATCTTTTCAACGAGTACAAAAATGCAACCTCCAGAAACCTACAGGTGAGTCAGGGCTTCTTTGTCTCCCAGTATTCATTCCAAGAACAGCCTTAACAAATCCATGGCAGATACAGTAGTGGCAGTGATTTAGCAAATCCCCCATAAAAAAAAAAAAAAAAAAGCCTGTCTGTGAGGTAACAGAGACCTGTTCCATGGGAGTCCATTCAGCTTTTAAGGAAACTTCTGAGAAATGGCAGTATTTAAGGGGAGCTGAGCTGTGCTTACTGAGGTTGGACCCGATCTCATGCCGAACACACGATGTACATTCTTTATGCCAAAAGGGATGCAGCGTCTTACCCACGCAATTACATAGCGGTAGTCGGGATGTTTTTCTTTTTGCAATCCTTTTGTCAGGAAAGGGCCAGCCGTTCAGCCTCAGAGGTCAGCCCAGGAAAAGGGTCTGCTTCACAGACATGTGTTACTCATTTGCTTGGCATTTTTGACACTCCTTATTACAATAGCGTGCAGCTGCTAGTTCCCAGTCTCTTGTTTTGGTGTAGGGATTGAATGGTAAGAGAGAAATGTCAAAACCTCTTACTGGAATCTTACAGCACTGCTTGCACATGTAGTGGGCTGCGCAGGGAATGCGTTCCCAAGACTTAACAGATCCTGCATAATTACAGTTCGCTTTTATAGCTTTAGAAAAACAACTTCAGTGTGTTTGAGTCCAAAAGAATTGATCAGTGGTGCTTGTGACCAGCTGCACCTGGGTTTTACCATAATTCTCTGCCCATTATTTATGGTTCACAGTCTGCACTGTGCGTGACCCAAGTTCTGTCTGCACAAATGTTGGGGCTAGTGATGTATTTCATGCAAGAAGTCTGCAAAGGAGACTTGCAGCACGACGTAAGTATAGGTGTGGTGTCAAGTCAGCTACAGCACATGCAAACCCTGAAAGAGTAGGTTCTTATTTCTTGCATTTTGCTGTAGTAACAGTAGCAGTCTAACCATATGATTAACATAGTGAGTCCAAAAGTGGCAGGCTAATAAAATACTGTGCCTTCAAAGAAAAAGCCTCAGCTTCTTGCAGTTATGAAGTCTGTGCACCAGATAGATGGAGCTTTTGACTCCAGTGTTATTTGTGACCTGCTTGGAACTGAAATGTTTTAAGGGACTGTTTGTTCAATACTCAATGACTGTTTGGTTTTTTTTAAATTACATCGCATTTGGGTTTAATATAATCCTCTGAACATGGACTAATAGATAAACATTCTCTACAGAAAATGTCATCAGTTCCTGTTGTCTTTATTTTTTCTGCTAGCAAGTACTCGAGGTGTTCCTTCTTTTTCCATTGAAAAAAACCCCACCCTAAAAACCCATAACCTTTTCTGTCACGTATCTAATATTTTATAGAGCAATCACAAAGGATAGTAAATTGAGTAAAACATACTATCCTTGGCAGGATTTCCCTTATGACTAAACTCAGTATGAACAAAGAGGACAAGGGCAAATAACTTCACTTATTCAGGTCATTTTTCATAAGAATCATAAGTTAGATAGAAAGGGCCTATTAGATTATCTCGCCTCTCTTCCATCTTGCCAGTTCTGGGTTGTTCTCTACAGTAACCTTGTGAAATTTTACTTGTCCATTGGAAGAAAGGTAATTTGCCTGCTGATTATTATTTTTTTTTGAGTCTAAAAGGATGAATGGTTTTCTATCTGGGCTAGCAAATACTTCTTACGCTTCTACAAGGCTCATTTTTAATTTCTACAACTGTCTCCTCTTCAGTAGTTTTATGTTCCTCTTTTTGAGCACTGTGATCTTATCGTGAGGCATGTTTCCTACGCTTTGGACTACGTTTTTAATTCCACCCCGTTATTCTAGTTGTTCAAGTATTGGAATAACCCCGAGGCTATCTGTAACAATTTCACCCCATTGTGTTTCTGCCCTTCAAGTGCCTGCCAGGATTAATGTACGAACAACAGATTGTTCTTCCTGTATAGTGGGAGATGTTTATAGTGCTCTTCAGATTAAAATAATTTAAAATCCTCTTAAAGATAGGTTTTTTCCCCCCCTAAGAGAGCTACCAGGGAAGTATATGTAAGATGACTNTACAAACAAAGCCTCTTAGCAATGGGAAAAGAACATGAATAATTGGATAGAAGTTCATCAATGTGGCAGCTATGAAGCTTGTGCTGTGTGGCTTTGTCGCAAACATGTTTAACTCCACACACATTTTAATTGCTGTGCAGCTAACAAGCTTCTCACACGCGTGAAGAAACAAACTGAGTTATTTTGATATTTGTTGCTCTAAATTACAGTTGTATCAGTAGCATTACCAAAATAATACTAAAATTAATATGAGAGTTTGGAAGGAATTCACGTATGAGAAGTGTATGTGCTTATCTGCCAGCTAAAAAGTCACTGAGCCAGTAATTTCTTCAATGATCATAGTGTTACGGTCGTGTGGAGGTGCTGATGAAATGACAGATCTTGTCTTGTTTCCAAAAAAAATCTGGGCTGTGACTCTTGAGCGAATGGGGTGTGTCTCGTGTCACTGGGAGATAGGGAATCTGTATGGTTTGATGTAGTCAAATTGTTTGGCACAATTTTGGAGCATACACTGTGAGGTATGATCCTACACCAGCAGATCTGGGGACCACACATGTGGGTCATCTTCATCTCTTCAGCATTTCAACTGTAAATTGCTAGTGGTTGAATTCTGGAGGGACAATAAGGGAAAGGAAGGTGGCCAGCTCAGTCTGGGGGGAATTAGGTGCCTCGGTCTGTTAGCATCTTAAAAAAGTCCTAGCATATATCCTTAGCATCTTAAAAAAATCCCAGCATCCTGTAGTTGGACCTCTCCAGCCTCTGCTGCGTTCCTGCATTACTGTAGGCTCTTGGGTAATGTTAGGAAAATCAGGCAAGTCTATAATTTATGAACATGAGACAGGGAAAACAACTGAAAATTAGGATACACAGAATGAACATTTGTGAAAGCAACAGAGGATTCTTGGAAGCTGGTTGTGTATCTTAATGGAACTGATATGCTGCTATAATGAAGGGAAATAAGCCTTTATCATACAACAACGTGGCTTTTTTGGATAATTGATTTTTATGATGCATGTATTTGGTTATATTTTAGTCTAAAAAATGATACATCTTGAGCTTGGGTCTCCTGGTGGGAGACGTAAGAAAACAATATTTTATGCTTAACAACATACATAATAGCCCTTCCTCTCTCTCCATATCTCCATCTCATGTCTTGATGCCAATCCTGGGCAGCCTATGTCCCGGTCCCCACGCGGGAGCACAGAGCTGAGGGATGTTGTCCCTGCTCTCCGTGGCCCCTGTGTTGTGAAGTTTCTCTCTCTTTCAAAATGGAAGAGGGGACTACGGTCCATGGCAACACACAGCGATTGTATTTAAAAATACGCCTTTTTTGGAAGAGTGGTTTAACTGTGGGGTGGAATAAAACTATGACATCCTTTCTCTCCGTTCTCCATAAAATACACGTATGTAAGGGTGACCATGTACAGACTTGCAATAAATTAATTTTGTTTGCAAAAGTACTTTAATTATACAGTTCCCCTGCCAATTTGGCACAGGAAGACAAGGAAAATCTCAAGTGGAATGCTTTCCCGTTGAAAAGTCTTTCTGTATGTTTTTTTTCTTTAGCTTGAACATAATAATCTGATTGGCAAAACTTTTAAAAAATGAGTTGCATAGTTTATAGCGTGAAATTCTTACCTATATAGGAGTTACGGTTTTTGCATACGTGGGGGAAAAAAGCAAACTGTGTGCTGCTAAGGGCTGCTGGGTTGTCCTCTTTGGGAGACTGACGGGCTGCAGTGACCTGGAAGGCATCCAGCTGGTGTGTCTCCTTTGCTACCAGTGCTGCATTTCTTCATCTTTTAACTCAATTCCTACTCTTGATGGCAGCTGTTTAATTCTTCTGCCAAAGATAGTTTTGGGGGTGGGGGTGTGGGGGGGAAGAACTGCAAAGGAAGGAATTGTTTAGAATATGGGCTCTAAACATAGATGATGGTGGTGATCGCTGGTTCCATTTTTAGCCCGGCTTCCTAAAGAAATGAGGCTTATGCAGCAGTGACATCTGTTAGTCTGCTGCTTCATCACAGATTTTGAGTGCGCAGGTCAACTTCAACCAAATTTTGATTAAAAAATAAGTTTTGCTCCAGGTTTTGGTGTTTGGTGGCTGGTGACATTTGGGGAAGGGCAGACTTTTGAGCTCAGCAGCAATCTCTTTTTGACCACCTGACTGCAGGCACTGGCAGTGGGACATGAGAGGGAGAGGGGGTCTTGCAAAGCTGGGGAGCAAGAGAGGTGGAAGAGAACTGGGTGCCTCACTGGTGGGTGAGCTGTGATACAGCTATCAGGGTAGAGAATAAAAATGATGGGAAAACCAGGTTACAGTAGTTCCCTGGCTCAAAGAGTGGCCTGTTCTGTGTCACTAGGTAGGTTCCAGCCAGAAAGAGATGTCTTCTGCTCTGTTCCCACCTCTTCCTGTGCTAGCATGAACAACTGTGGATCACTACTACTTATGAAACATTTTTGGCCATGTTATTTGGAGCTTAGATCAGCTTAAAGCAATTGTGAAAGTGGAGCCCAGCAAGGCTGTGATGGGGGAAACCTGTTTTGTGGCGTGAGCCATTCCTCCTGTCGCACAAAGCCGCTTTGACTTAACGAGCCTGGCTTTGGGCAGGATTAGTCCCCGCTGGCTGTGCAAGTTGAGTGTGATCCAAGTGAACGGGCAAGTGTTACTAGGAGAGGAGTATCAGAGAGCACCTCAATGTCAACCACGGTGGCTGACTAGAGAAGAGAAGTTGGTGGAGTCTGGTGGAGCTTCCCAGCTTGAGGCCTCATGTTTTTTCTGCTGCTTTGTTCCATGCCATCCAACTTCTGCTGCTAATCTGCAGCTGGTGAAGACCACGTTCTCCTGCATCCATCCCCAGGCAGGCTTTGTGGGTTCCACCGGCTGTGGGAAGGAGCAAGGTTGTGTCTTTGGAAATCATAACTGACCTGGAGAATAAGAGCTGCAGCACTAGTTTGGGAGAGGACTTTGCCCCTGTTTGCGATCTGGCAGATGTGCAGAAAAATTTAAGGGGCCCTTAAGACTTTTTTAATGGGCTGGTAAAATGCTATGACTGCAAAGAGTTCTTTAAGATGCCCTCCTGCAGTCTACAGGGAGCTCCTGGTGGAGGGAAGTAAACTGATGACCTGGAAAAAGAAAATGAAGGAAGCAAGATTAGTGTGCTCGACAAGGAATGCCACTGTGGGATTTATTTTGATTCCTGTGCAAGTACCAATCTGAAAGGCTTTATACAGTGAAATTCTGTGTTTTATAGTTGGAAAGAAAAAAAAAAAAGTACTTTTGGTATATTTTGTTCCTGGGTGGGGAATATGCGAGTGCTTTGGAGAGGCTACTCTGCATGGTATACTCTATTTAGCAACTGTTATGCCAGTTTGTACGATCTCTAGTGATAGAGCCTGTCCTGGGAAATGTCTGAAATCTAGAATCGTGAAATATTTAGTGGACAGTTCACTGCTAATGGGCTCCAGATTTGCGCCAACACCACAGGAACAGTAACAAAAGGCTCTGTGTACCAGTGCCGAGTTGCCTGAGACTGCTCTGATTTTTTTAAAGTTTTATTTCAGGTTTTATCAAAAGCAAAATCTGAGTTCAGCAAGGCAGGGTTTCATTGATTAAAATCACCAAAAGCTTGTTTAATTTTCCCTGTTTGAAGGAAACCTTGAATATGCTACACATAACATATGCAGAAGCTAGTTATTTTTTTCAGCAGTAGATAAATTGATGTGAGAAAAAATATACAGTATTGATTTTTCTTTTCCTGTGGCTTTTGAGAGGTTGTTAATGCAGCAAGTACACAAAAGCACTCATATGTCTGTCTGCACAGTAATCTCTAATAAATTGAGTTTTTTAAAAACCATTTTTAGTCTGTAGCTTCAGTGACTTGATTTGTGGAGTAGATGATATCTCCTGGCACATAATTACTCATTTTTGGGTTGTGTAAAAGGTTTGAGGATAAATTTTGATGCATTATCTGTAGCACTAAACAGCTCTCCTATTACTCATGCAAGTTTATCCTCTCTGTCATCTTCCTTACTGTAGCTTAGTAGAGAGGTTTTTAGGGATTGGTTTTTTTCAGTGTTAAAATTTATAGTACAGACACTTTCTAGAGCTAATTCTTGCACATCATGACACGGCAATAGTCATGATCATGGCAAGGGCGGTGATTTATATTCAGGAGACCAACTATTTCTTTCTCTCAGGGTCACCAACTGTGTAAACAGGTTAGTGACTGTAATGAACTGCAACCTTTTGCTTCTTGTTTTCTTTTGGGGAAGAAAGAAAAACCTGAAGCAGGACACATGGCGATAATCATGTTAACGATAAAATAAAAGCAATTTGATAACGTATAACAGAATTAGGCATCCAAGGAGCTGTCAGTCTAGGGATGGTAATGATCTGAGGATGCCAAGGAAGGCAATGGGTAGATGCTGACATGCAGAGCTGTATGAGATATTTGTCTATGGTTGGGTAATCGTGTGAGTTGGATGTCCAACGGAAGCACTTCTGAGACCGATGAACAGGTAGGCAGATGGTGACGCTTATGAATCGCTGACATTCAGGGACACGTTCTGAGTGTGTATTGCTCTTTGTTTATGCTGTTCTGGGCTTGCAGTCAAAATTTTTGGGTCGTTAATATTTTCTTTCCATTATGCAGTGCAGGACTGTATTGTGTCCAATTTCTTATGGCCTTGTTGCATATATTCAGTGTTACCTTGGATTTGTTGTCCCAAGCCACTAATGTTTTTCTTCTTTCTGTATTCTGTTCTCTCTCTGTGTAATGATTCGTAGGTTGCCAGGGTGGCACAGGGACCATGTTGTCACTGCTATGAAAAGAGATGGATGCTGATTATGTTGCTCTGTGGTGGTTCATTCCAAATAACTCATTGTCTTGACAGTAATTCAGTGATCCCAGTTCTCATTATTGTAATCCTTTAACATCGTTCCTCAGGCCGTGAGACTGATAGGCTTTTCACTTCGTCTTTGGTGTCCTCCTAACATACCACTTGTTCTTACCCAGTTTTCTAGTTTTTCATCTTGTGCTCTTCCCGTGGTGGTTCTCAAGGTCCAGCAGAATCACCTGGAAGCCTTTATATGGAGGAGACTCCATGGTCTTTCAGGACATGGACTTTCAGAACATGGTTTAGTGGGCATGGTGGTGTTGGGTTGACGGTTGGACTTGATGATCTTAGAGGTCTTTTCCAAACTTAATTTTATTTGAAGAGAAATTCCATATGGACTTCTGACTCAGATTTTTTTTGTCCCGTCACATAGGAGAATAGTTGCCTTGAGCTTTCAAAGTCTTACAGCTCAACTTGAATTGGTAGAAACAAGAAACGTTGGCTATGGTTAGAGCTGAGCTCAGACCAGCTGAAGAAAGACTGAAGTCCTTCTGTTAGCTATGGAAGAAGGATCCCAACAAAAAAAAAAAAAAAAGAGGGGTAAATGCAAGTTGTGGAATCTGGCTCCCTCTCCTTCATGCCACATGCTACCATGAATGCTGCTTGTGATGCTGTTGAGCTTACCTGGTCTTTTCCTTTTGTGTCCTTCCATCAAGAAGGAATCAAAGGCTCAGCCTGGGATGCTGTGGCAACTTCAGATCACAGACACCCTTTAGAAGGCAGAAACTGTCTGAAGCTCAAGGCACCAATGGTTTCAAGAGCATGAGACGTTGCTGTTGCAGAGAAAGCAAGCAAGCCAGTTGCTATTCCAAACTTGCACTATGTTGAGACTTCAGCTCTCAAGGCCACAAGCAGACCTTTTGCCATGTTAAATCTGGTGTTATTACATGGGATGATTTTCCTTCCACTAGCTGAGAAGCAAGCAATCTCTTTGTGAGTATCACTGGCACCTCACAAAGTCAGGAGACTGAGTTTCAGGGTCTCAGAATAGCAAGCAATTTACCTTCCCTATGCATTCACGAAGACACATCAAATTTTTATAAGCTGATGCCCTTTTTTGACCCAGCAGTGTTTGCCATGGGTGCTGCTGTGTGAAGAGCTCAGTGAGGATGGAGACTGTCACCAATGCTTTGTTCCAGTCTTTTCACTTGGTTGTGGGGCCCCTCTTTGAATTGTTGCCTGAAGATGATACCAGCCATATTACTCAGGAATGTTATTTTATGTATGTGTGGATGTGTGTATTTATACACCACCACCCGATGCAAACGGGACTGTTCTTTTTATATGTTGTTATTCATACTGATACGAGAAATACATCAGAACTAACACAAAATCTCATTGCTCCTTTGTAACATAAAAATGGAGGGTGCTTGACATCTGGAAAGAGCTATGCCTAGTTTGTCGTTTTTCATGAAGCAATGATGTTAATATTTTTTTGGCTTCTGATATTTTTTAATATACTTTTCAGGAGGACTTTTCTTGCTTGAACAGACAAATGCATGATCCGTATGGCTTCTGTTTTCCTGTTGTCTTTACTTTTCCTATACTTTCCTTTATATCTCAATCCAAGTGGTTGTTCTCACTCGACTGTTTATATTCCTCTGTATTAAGGAGCACCACTTCTTGTCTTCTTTCCCAGTTGTTGAACATCTCAATGCACTGGATGCAATCTTCTGCAACAGTGTAAAAGGTGTTAGGTTTAACCGTTTTTCAGGAATCAGCTTCAGTGGACCAACAGTGGCAGTTTTGTGCATGACTTTCTCCCCCTTAATTTTTTACTCAGTCTGCTGTAGTAAGATGTACTTAGTGTTTGAATTAAACCCAAAGACAAACCACAGAAGATACCATGGTGCCAGAACAGCAAAGGTTGATAGAAAATGTAGAAGCCAAAAAGCCTTTTGCTGTGGAGTGGATTGAAGGGACATTAAGTCTGCTTGGAGCATGTGTTGTGAGATATAAAGTGAAATTAAGGACTTCTAATTCTTGCAAGTTCATGGCATTTCTTTTTCTTTTTTTCTGGAAACACTGATCTTTATTTTTCACTTTTTATGGGCTGTTTAGAAGGTAATGGCTTCCATGGGAGGGACTTGTACATTTGTATGGTTGGCTTTTTATTGCAGTAGGCTTTTAGGAGGTCAAGAAAGCACACGTAGGGGGGCTCTTAAAGTGGACTATGAGATGATTTTGCTTAGCTTTGTTTTATCACTTCTTCGACAAATCTCTCTCTCCCCTCAGGTTGCAGCTTTCTAAGCCGTGCCAGCAAAAGCAAAACAGTAATGCTCTGCCAGCATTGCTAACTTCAAATAAAACATGGAGCATATTTAATTTGCATTTGTGCAGAGGCGCTCGTTACAAACGCCTCTTTTCTTGCCATGGTACTCGTCATAGTTCCTTGATTGCCTCTGGCAGGGGGATGACTGGCTCTGTGGATGATGGGAGCACAGTGGATGCCATTTACTTAGATTCAGCAAGGTTTTCTACGTCCTTCTAGCCATACTGGGGAGTGGTGGACTACAAGGTGGGTGGAAAGCTGGTTGCAAAGGTCAGTGATTTGATGTAACCAGAGGACTGGTTATATGTGGCCTTTCTGAGGATTAACAGTGGGACCAACACTTCTTAACATCTGTCTCAACAGCTTGGTAGATGGGATAGGATGAACCTTTTGTAAATTAATGGACGGAGCTGAATCGGGAGTGATGCTTGTTGTGATTGTGGGCAGGGCTTCCCATTCAGAAGGACGTTAACAAGGAGACCAGGACTGGTGGAAACCCATAAGGCTCAGCAGAGTCCTTTACCTGGGATGGAATAATCCTATGCAAGAGGTTCCCTGGCGCAAGAAGGGCAGTGAAATGCTGCAGAAGCCTCCAAGGTGGTTGCGAGCTGGAGTGCATGATATAGAAGAGGTGATAAGCTGGGTCTGCTCAATCTGGAGAAGGTGCAGGGGGAACCTTATTACTGCTGCTATCTTCATTGTCCCAAAGGGGAGGTTACAGGGAAGATGGTGCGTGCTTCTCAGGTGTGTAGTGATAAGAGGCAACAGACACAAGTTTGATTTAGGTTACATGTGGAGGGGGAGGAAAAGCAACCCCAAACTCTGAACTATTGCCTGAGGAAACATGGGAATCCCCATTGGAAGGATTTAGATTAGATAGCACATCTGCCAGGAATAGTTCCAGTATTGTTTTTGCCTTGAAGCTGGGAGTGAGACCGTGACTTTTTCTAGTTCTGCTTTTCCATAACCAGCCTGTTGGACTTCCATGAAGAAAGTCTCACCTTTTTTTTTCTTATAAAGATTGAAAGAACCCACCAAAAAAACCATCCTGAAAATACATTGCATGCCTGTATTATTTGTACTTGTAGAACTGAGCACCATCTTGCAGTGCATCCATATCTTCTCAGAGATGGGCACTAGTGTATTCCAAGTCCTAGTTTGTTGGACACTCAAGCCTTCTATTCAACTTGAAAAGCATCGGAGAAGTATTTGCTACATATTTTTGCTACACAGTGAAATACAAATAGCCCTTTTCACTCCCTCAAGAAACGTTCAAGTCTGTTTGGAGGAATAAAAGTGCAGTGCAACATTTAGTCATAAATTGAAGATTTCCAACACCGTGTTGACTTAAAGCATATGGTAGTGAAACATGTCTCTGCTTTGCAGACAATTTTGGTACTTATGCTGTGGCAAGCATATTTAAAACAAGCACAGAAAATGTGCTGCCGGGAACAATCCAGTGGTGATGGTAGGGTCATTTAGATGACTTAATAGGGCTTTTTTTTTTCCTAGCTATCTGTATTAAATCAATGATTCATATAAATTACGCCAAAGGGAGTTAATTGTTGTTATTACATGGTATAAAACACTGCCAAACTAAGGGCAGAACTCTCATTGCAATGCATGAAATAAAATGGAGTTATGTTATGATTGCTAAAAGCATAAAATGGCTGAGCCTTTTACCACTACCAAACACCGTGAACTGAAACTGCTGTGATAACGGTGGGAGCGAAGAAATTTTGGAAGCAAAGGTTTGGAGGTTGTGTTATGTTCGGAGGCTTTGGCACATTTGGAGGTTCTCCAGAACACACAACAAAAATTGAATGTGAAATACCCAGCTCAAGGAGAGTACTGTACTTCTCTGTTGCCCAGATCTGCAGAGGAATTTAGGAATTTAACTTCATTGGTTCAGTGGGAGCTGGGCTTCTAAATATCTTTGAGGGATTATACTGTAGTCTATGTAATATGGTTTATTTCTTATCTCTACAAGAGGGGCACTGCTACTGTTCTCTCTTGCAGAAATGTTATAAAGAAAAATACTTCAGGGTTTGGGTTTTTTTTTGTGGTCAGATACTGTGAAGATGAGGCTATGTAGGTATCTTAATTAGATAGCTATGGGCAGAATAATAGGTTTGGCTCAGAATATGTTCTCCAGGCACATTTTCAGGGCTGTTTGAAGATTAATTGTAGCTTCTCTGAGAGAGGGTACATCAAGGACGCTTGAGCAGAAGATGATAAGCGTTGGTGCTAGCCATCGCATGCTATTGCTTTGGAATATTTCTCACTGTAGTCAGTGGAGAGGAAGAAAAATCCGTCACATGTTGCTTAATTTCGATGTGCACTTTGCACAAAATCTGACATGGCCCTTTGCTAGGGAAGTTGCATTTTAAATGGAAGAAGGTAATACAATGAGAAGAAAATGTCAGATTGGAAACACTGGCTATTGTGTAAAGGAGAATGGGTAAAAGATACATTTTTAGGAATTGTTTGGAGGAAAGTCTGGGGGTTTTTTGTGCAAGGAAAAGTATTCTTCAAAGTAGGAGTCAGCATGGCAAAAAAAGAGGAGCAGGTGGAAGGAGTAGGGTGGAGAGAGGGTCTAGGGTGGGACAGAGGAGGACAACTGAGTGGAGATGTTGGCATGGCAGAGCCGCTGAGAGCAACCTGGAGTAATTTGGAATGAGTACATATATTTATTAGAGTTGATGTGGAAGTTCAAGAGTACCATGACACACTAGAAACTTAGGAAATGGCATTACCGAAAGTGGGGAAACTCCACACTCTTTCATTACTAAGTGATTAATAACGGATAATTTCTGGCCTGCTTAGTGACCTGACCTGATTGCAAGACACAAAATATGTGGGGTAAGGATCAGAGTGCTATTAGGCATGGTCTTTGCTGTGATTGGCTAGTAGTGGAACAGTATATTATTAAGTCCTTTGCAAAAGCTGTTACTGGGCTGGAGGAAAGCTTTTTATTTTTCTCTAATATTATCAAGAATTTTTTTTATCCATCTGCAGTATTCAAGAAGGTGAAGTACTTGTGGGGGTGGGTGTCTGTGTCCCCTATAATCTCTTTAAGAACTGGTTGATATTGCTCTGAATTTTGGCAAGCTTTTTCACTGGCATTGCTACTGTAATATCTGTGTGTCTCCGCGTGGCAAAGGGAATCAAGTGAAGAAAAATTAAGTCTATGGTGACAGAAATTGCTAATGACTTCCAAAGGAAGGAGAGATTGGGACTGCTTTAAACAAGTGCTTAATAGACCCTAGTGAAAGAAATGTTGACTTGACTGATTTTTAATTGCTTTTAAGCTTATTTAAAAGTGAGTTTGTTATTGAAAAGATAAGTAATTAAAGTCCTTGAAAAATTGTGGTGAACTTTGGAAACACCTTCATGGAAAAGCAGGTACCCACCTTAAAATTATTTTTATTGCTACCTGATCTTGTATGAATGGCTCAATTAATTACTTGATTAAGTGTAGTTCAGTGCAGTGATGCTGCTCTGAGATAAATCAACATGCATATCCTTCAGTTAGAAGACAAAAGATCTGATAAATAGTCAATTGTTGCTTTAGGAAACTTTATGGATGAGTACAAAAAATCACTTTTCTGAATCACTTTTTTTGACCAGAACTCAATTCTCCCAAGACATATGGGACGGCAGAATTTCGTGTAGTTTCCAGAGACGAAAGGGTTGCTAGCAAAATCGTTTGGTCAAGACATAGCTTGTACTGGTAAAACGATGATTTCATCAATGTAGCTTAGCTGTTCTTTTTTCAAATGGAAATAATCTTTGTCAATACCAGAATCTGAAAATTGACTTTGTTGTCATGTTTTTGTTGTCATGAGGACAGAGGAGAAGAGATCACACCTCTGCCTTGTGTAGCTATATTAGCAAAACATCATGAAGAGATCGAGGTCTACTGTTAACCTGTAATTTTGTTTTGGAGTTTAACTACAAGCTGTTAGTTGGCTTTACAGGGCAGGACGAAGGATGGATAAAACCATCAGAAGTGGTGAGAGATGTGCAGGTCTTGTTCTACTGTTTTACCTCACTGTCCTTAAACTGAGTATTCCACTTGACAAATAAATGTCTTATTTTGGAAAGCATGTCTGTCTTTGCTGGAAACATCTGCTTTTCTCCCAAGAGACAAGCCTCCACTGGGAGACTTCATGCTGCATCCTCTGGGCATGTTAAAGAAGCATCAATGAAAACCAGATTGAAAACCACAATCACAGAATGGTTTGGGTTGGAAAGGACCTTCAAAGATCATCTAGTCCAACCCCCCTGCCATGGGCAGGGACATCTTCCACTAGATCATGTTACTAGATCAGGAGATTCCAAGGATGGAGGTTGCACCTCCTCTCCCAGCAACCTCTTCCACTGACGCTTAACCCCCAATGTGAACTTGTTCTGTGTTATACCCAGCTGGAATTCTCCTTGCTGCCACATGTCCCTCTTGCCTCACTGTGCACCTCTAAGAGTCTGGCTCCGTGTTCTCTGTAGGTACCTGCAGGCACCAAGGAGGAGCCCCAAAGCCTTCCCTTCTCCAAGCTGAATAAATCCACCTCCTGCAGGCTTTCCTCCTGTGCTCCGGCCACCTGACCATCTTGATGGCCCTCCGTTGGATTCTGTCTTGTATTGGGGACCCCAGTACTGCTGGTTTCCAAGAGCTAGTACTTCAGATGAAGCTTCAGAAGTACCAAACCAAGGGGAATAGTAACTCCCCATGCCAGTAGAACCCAGGATGTGGTCGGCCTTCCCTGTTGCCAGGGCACACTGACTCACTGGCCAGTTCTTGTCTTCCAGGAGCCCAGGTCCTCTCCTGCAGAGCTGCTCCCCACTGCGTGCTCTTGCATGGGATTACTCCATCCCAGGTGAGGGAACCTGCAATTGCCTCTGCTGCACCTCTGTGAGTTTCCCGTTAGCTCATTTCTTCAGCGTGACAAGATCTCGCCAAACATTAACAAATCCTCTAGTCTATCAGCCACTCCCCTTAATTTGATATGCTTTGTGAACTTGCAAAAAATATTTTCTCTCCTGTCTACAAAGTTGTTGAGAAAGCTGTTGAGAAGTACTGGTCCTGTGATCAGCCCTGAGGGATGCCACATGCAGCCAGCACCAGCAGAACTTTGAGCTATGGACAACCTCCTTTTCAGTCTGACAGCCCAGCACATTTTCCATGCACCTTGTAGCCAAATTGGGGAGCTACAAAGGGAATGTGTAGATTACAAGGATATAATGGTGGGAGATCATGTGGAAATGGTGCAGTGGTGGGAGACCACTTGGAAAACCTTGCTGAAGTCGAGGTAAGCGCCACCCACTGCATTCTCATCATACGCAGATCTGGTCATGCCCCTGTCAGAGGCAGTCAGGGTGTGATTGCTGTCATCCTTCAAATGTGATATCGAAAGGCCACCTTCCTCGGCATCCTTGGATGCGTCCTGTCTGGTCCTGGGGACTTCTGTGTCCCCGTCTTATTTAATTAGTCCTTAATTTAGTCCTCTATCCTCTATGGAGGATAGCACCTGTCTCCCCAAACTCTGCTACTAGGCAGTGTATTGAGCCTAATTATTCTGACAGAGTTTGGAGATTTAAGAAAAACCTTTCTTAATAGACGGACTGTGTAAATTGAAGTAGATTAATAAACTAGACTAGAACATAATGCCATTTGCTATTCTAAACATAGTAAAGTGAAAATCAAGAATGAATACATCTGTTTCCAGTGTGAATTTTTCTGGATTACAAAATGTAGATGGGGTATATAGCAACAGTTCTTTGAAAACTGGTGTGTTTTAAAGACTGGCCTTAGATGATTTAGTCTTTTTAAAATGGATGTAAATACAAAAGCAAACCAGATCTCACTCTGTTTGTTTAAGTCTCTCTTATCTGCTGATGTGAATTCAGATTAGAGTGGTGACTTAAATAACTTGAATCCGCCCATCCTGCCGGTGTGATGGCTCCAAGCTCTGCACCTGAGTCCTCTCCAGTGCTGAAAGCCAGAGCTCAACAGCAGCAGAGAACTCTGCTGCCCAGGCAAAACACTGCTGATATTTCAGTAGCGATTGTCCTTTTACCAATCTTTGGCTCTAAAAGTAACCCCTCCAGTTTTCTAGTGGATTAGACTTTCTTCTTTTTTTTTTTTTAATCAGTAACTGGTGAGTAAGTAAAACCGGGGATGGGATTTGCTGCTTTTCCTAATCTCGCTCTGCCCTTCTAGCCTTGATACGGCATCCGTCAAGCAGGAAAGTAATTCTAACAATGTAGTGGAAGAAATGATGTAAAAGGGAGGTGTGGCCAGGGGTGATACTCAGCAGATGAATACCATCATTAGTCACTTGTCTTTCTTGCAAGCCGAGACAACAGGATGTTCCTGGAGGAAGGATGATGCCCAACTTTGCCAGTTTTAATGACTTCCGCGCTTTTCTTAGTTCTCTAGTTCACACTTATATCCTGTATGTAAAAAAAAAACAAAGGTGGCTCTGTGTAAGATTTAATACCCTTGAGTTTAAAGAACCCTTTAATTTTAGAAACTCATTGCACACCTTGAGATGTTGAGTCGTTGAGTATCTTGACATGGAGTTTTCATTGGTGTACGCGAAGTTGCTAGTGAAGCACATGTGCATGCTCCCCGTGCTGGCTGGGGAGCTTGCTGCTTCCAGTCCTTCTTCACCCTCTTCCTTCAAAACCCTCTTTCCCCTCTAGACTGGCCAAAGTCATCGCTGGTGATCCCCAACCTGCTCCCACCAGCTGGACAGGACAAGTGCCAGGCACGGGTCTTTGCTTGCCCAGCTCTTGGCAGGAGCAAGCTCAGGAGATGCAAGCAGTCCTGTAGCCTTTCTCTCCTGAGCACCACCAATGTGCTGCGGTGTTTGGGGAGACCAGGGGTGAATTTCTGCTTGTGCTGTCATTTTCGCTCGATGCAAATTCTCTCGGCTGTGTCTTGTATTTTCTTTCTTTGGGGTGAAGCATTTTTCTTGGGAGTCTTGCTCTTCCTCTGCTGCCTGTTCCCATTGCTGGGCTCCCTTAACTGTGCTGGTACAACTATCTGAGGGGCCATATGGTGAATTAGATCAGTGAACAGCAAAAAAGGTTATTTTTAACCTAGATCAGTTCACTAATCTGGTTCGCTGTACAGCTCCATAGCAGTCATGTTGGTACAAAGGCACTGGCAATTTTTGAGGGGAGGAAAGACAGGAAGGTGCTTCCAGCCAGTAATGTCCCTGTGGTTTCCTGCCATGTTTTCTGCCTTCCAAAATTATTTCTTTCCAGGCCTTTATTTCCTGCTAGGTATTTTCACAGATGTTTTGGCTTCCAATTCCTCCAGGTGGATCTCATCTGATATTTTTTTTTTTTTTTTTTTTTTAACGTGCCCTGGGAGGAACTGAACTCAGCTCCAGTCTGGATAATCTGTGTATATTCATTAACATTTTGCCCTATTCTTCCTTAATTTAGATACCAAATGCATTAGGCTTTATGACAAATGTCTCTGGTATCCTCTCTATGGTACCTCCTTGCTCCCAACTCAATACCACACCCTTTATTATTGCCTTTAAGTTCTAGTCCTTTAATTATATTCACTGTGTGAGTAAAGGTGTCTGAATTAACTTTCAGCATGAAACACTGTCAGTGCTTTTCCTAATGTCCAAATAGATTGTCTGTCATGTTCTCATTAATCCCTCTTCTGTAATGCTGTGAAGGCTTGTGTTAGAGTGTTTTTCTCAGATTTTATTTTTTTTAAATAGAGGTAAAGGTCAAACTGAGGCTGCTGTCGCTGAAGGGTTTATTTTTATTTTTAAGACGAGGGCTGCATATAATTTTTTAATACTGAAACTTTCTGAAGGTTGAGCATTGTCAGTAGTGCAGTAAATCATTTCCTTCAATTAACACTAAACTTAGATAATTAAATTGTTTTCTTTTGACTGTAAAGTCATCTGTGACTTAGAAACCTCTAAGTGTCTTGTAATATATAAATTGCACAAGTGAGAATAACTAATCCAGAATCAATACTTAAAGAAGCGGTTTTGAAAAATTGATGAAAACAGGAGGTAAATAACTTCAACATTTACTTTTGAAGAATTTTTCCTGCTGGAATTAGAAATGTGTTTGAAACAAGGACAAGCCTGACGTACGAGGCTATGCACGCTTGATGTCAGCCCTCCCTGCTGCCCCAAAGGACATTTATTCTCTAATCTCGGTCAATTTAATTTTATTTATTGGAGCCCAGAAGATCCCTTTCCATTTTGCTGGGTTTGGATAGTCAGAGAGTTAAACACAAAATGTTGTGGAATAGGAGTTAAAGGAAGGTGCCTGGCTGCAGTCAAGCATCATTAGACCTTGTCCTATTGGATTTTAGCTCCTAATGTTTTTCTCTTCCTTCAAAAATCCCAGTCTCGGTGAATGTCCTGATGGATGACCATTCAATTCAAGGGACTCAAGCGGTACGGAAGGTTTTTGAGATGGAAAATTGGCTCATGAGGAAAGTTTGGCAGTGCTGTCCAACTGAATAAAGTTATTTTCTCGGTGGAGAATGCTGTATTTTTACTCTCCAGCATGTCAGATGCTTAGTGAATGTTTTTATCTTCATTTGATAAGTAGTTGTGGAGTGTATTTTTAAATGAATTATGCTAACACTATTTTAGCATAACAATCTCCAATCTACCAAGGCAGGTTTTTTAATCACCATGTTCTAATTAATTCTTAATCTATTTTATAATCCGCGTACCCAGCTCCTACCACTGCAGTCCAGTTTTATAGAACGAAGAACAAAAGTAATGGATAAAAAGGGGGAACTATAGAAGAATAATTATAATAAGATCGTTGTGATTGTGTAGGTACTAAAACAAAAGCAGCAAACTAAATTTTGGTCATAGGAGGGGAGGATGGAATTAAAATGAAAAATATTGTTTCGCTACTTGAAATATCACATGTAATTGATGAAGATATTAGGGAACAAGTTTTCATACTAAGTAGCTGCAGTAATCTTAAAAGGAAATGTTAAGGGATTTAAACTTTCACACCAAGAAGAAAGTGGGAGGGGCAGGAGGACTTCATTATGGAGCAGGCTGTAGGAACCCTGTTAAGTTTCTTTGCTCAACTTGATAGAGGTAAATTGCTTTAAAAGCTAGAGTATGTAATCTAGTAATTAGGAAATTAGAAGTTAATGGGCAGCTTGTGCAAAATGTATTCTACATGAATTAATGAATTTATTCAGCAAGCTGGGGCAACTTTGGCTCCAGAAGAGGAGTTGACGAGGGTTGGTAGGAAGTCAAACGTAGTAAGCAGGAGCTGGAAGAGTCTTGACTCTCAACTGAGATGGTTTTCCACTTGCAGTTGCAAAACTCTGGTGTACAGGCAAAGAAGGCAAAAAATCTGTGAGGAGAGAAGGTTTAGCAGCATTCCGTATCTCTGAAACAAAACCCAAACAGGACAAACCCCTCACCACCAAGAAACAAGCACCTCCCAAACTCAGTAAGGCATCCAAGTATGTTCTTCACGTCTCAGCTGGTCAAAGTACCTTCTTCATACATCTCAGCTGTTTGTGGCTGGCAGTGCCCCTGCCCGTAGAGCGGGGGGCCTGGTGGGTGAGTGGATGAGGATGGTTCCAGCATCTCTTCCAGACCCTCTAATATCCAGGTCATAAATTTAAAATAAAAAGAGCAGTAATGCTTGCCAAGCGTGAAAGAATGTTCTAGCTAGTGAATATTTCTCCTTTTCTTCTTTCCATATTTCATTTCAGTAAAAACTGTAGTTCTTTCAGGCAGTCCTACCTACGGTAACGTTGTCACCTCAGTAAGTGGGGGAGCTGATGCTCTACCTTTGCTAAAGGAGGTGGATTCCAGCTTTCCATCAGTGTCTGCCTTGCCTGAGCTTGCCGGTGAGACATCAGCATTTGGCTTCTCGTGGTACCAAGGGAAGACGGTGATACCTCCGTCAGCTCTGAAACTGAGCCTGCAAGAGACTGCCGGGGTGGCAGGAGTGGGAGAAGACAACCTGCACCTCTTGGGGAAGGCAGGGTTGTTTCTTCTGTATTTTTGAAGTCTTTGCTCTCCACTCTCTTGCCTTTCTCTGTTCTTTTAACAGATGGAGCAATGAGCCTGGTTAGACTTATTCGAGACAACCAGAAAAAAAAGAGTATTATCACTGACAAGGAGAGCCTTCATCTTCCCTAATGCTCTTCCCCAAGGAAGCAGTAATAATATTTACTTGATAGGGACTTGTGTGCTGGATAACTGCTCCTTTTGATTTCTAGATGCTTCGTGTGAAAGCTCCAGCTAGCTCTTCGGGGAGTGGCACGTAGTTTCTTCAGGTGTGTACTGAACGACTTTTAACAAGAAGCCCAGCATTTTTAGATGGGTATTAAAAATGCCATGTTACAATTCAAATGGCCACCCTAGATATGTTGTATGCCTGCTGGTCTTCAGCACTAAAATGACTTTATTCCTTTTGCTTGCTTTTTTTTGTTGTTAATCTACAGAGAGGCAAGCTTTCCTCTTCCCTTTCTACCTGCTCCTGTCCTGCATGGGGGTGACTTCTGCAGATTTATTCAGCTTTCCACAAGAGGCTGAGGTTTCTGCAGCTGCTGCTCCTCTCCCGCTGATTTCAAAAGGAGCAACATTTGCTGGTAGAGCTGCACCAGCGTGCTGAACAGGGGGGGCTTTGAGGGCATCATGGGGTTAATCCGAGATCACGCTCTTGATGAACGTGGTCATGCCAGCAGAAGTTCCCAACGTTGTGCTATTTCCCTAAGTTTTCCAAATGAATACCTCCTCGCATGTCATGTTTTCCCTCTTTAAAATATATTTTGTTTTTCTCATTCTCTAATGAATGTCTTCATACTTTTACTCAAAGGCCTTGGTTGGGACTGACTACATTTCTGCAAATATGTCTAGATTTTGCGTGTGTATGGCGTCTCTGTGGTTAGAGAACACAGCAGTCCAGGACTCCAGCTGAAGAGGGGTGGGAGATGGGGTACAGCGTGAAGGAAGAGAGCATGGTGAGGAATCTGACACAGCTTCAATTACATCTACGTCTTGCACCTTCTCACACGCTCAAGTTTTAAGTGAAGATCCACGTGAAACTAGATTTCTTTTGTGTTCATACTCATTTGAATGATTTCTCTTAAATTCTGACCATTTACGACTGGCTTTTGAATGGTGACTGAGAGCAGTGATGTGTGTGTAGGCATTTAGATAACCTCCATCTCCGTGCAGCTCATCACAGCTTCTCTCTGCAGTAGCAGCATCCAGTTATGATCCTAATCGTTTAGACTTCTGGTCAAGAAAAAACAGAAAAGGGACCAACCGCCCCCCCAGAAGGGTGATTCTGCTCAGTGTCTGCGTGGCAGCACAATACAAGAAGGTATTGATGCTGTTGCAGCTGAAGAGAGATCCCACTGACAAGGTTAATGGGAGGTGGGTACAGTACTTCTCTCTGTCTCTTTAGCAGCTAGAGACGAACAAAAAGGTGAACTTTCTGATAATCCCCCAGCATTGAAGGTTGCTGCAACACTGTCCTCCTGCTAAATCGAGGGGGTTCCTGGAAACCCTCATGTATTCAGCACACGCAGTGGTGTTGGACGCGTACAGGGAACCTTTAGTATTTGCTAAGGAGAGTTTAATGACTTCCTTGGCCACAAGTGTAAAGATGTAAAAATGTTCTAAAACTCGAAGCAAATTTAGCTATCAAACCAGCTCTGCTAAATGAAATTGTAATGGCAAAGGCATCAAGATTCGAGGTGTAAAAGCAGTGGAAGGAAAAATTGTTGATGCCATTGCTGATGCTGAGCCTAGCGTATCTGGCAAGGCTTGCTTTTCACAAAATTGCTAAAGGGTGGAGGAAGACCTGGGGGAGGTGGTTTTCTCCCCCATTTGCTTGGACCCAGATTATTTTCTGCTTCTTTCTTGCCACAAAAGGAGTCATTTGTTTAATTTTACAAAATATAACTGAAGCTGTTGGAACTGAAACTGCAGCCCACGTCTTCTTGATAAATGACTGTGTGTATTCCTGGAAGGAAGTTAAAATGGGGCTGTGTTATATTTGGTACCTCCTGAAGCACTGAGGCTACTTTGAGTACAGAATGTGCTCAGAGAGACTAATTTGCCACTGCAGAGCTTGATGTGATGAGATTTGTCAAGTCGTCATTTCTGCTGGAATTCACTTACACTTTCCTCTCTCTCCTCAAGATGTTTGCTTATATATTTTAGAGTTGTTACATCTTTGAACTGGGGGACCATAAAGGCAAGTCAGAAAGCCTAAAAACAGGATTAAATTCCAAGCAATGAATATGCTTACTATAAGGTGGAAATACAGAAGTCAAACACCCATACAACAGGTGGAAATATTACCAAACCTTGAGTGTGCTCATGCTCTTGGTAGCAACAGTGTTGGCATTATCTGGACGTTTGAGCATCAGCAGTGTGGATTTTGACTTCTTTCCAATGATGCCATCTCAGATGGTATGATGGTGGTTTCCTGCAGTAGGCAATTCTGNTTCTTTTTTTTTTTTTTTTTTTTTTCTTTCCTGTTCATTTCTGATTTCATGCTGTTTCCTTTGCTGGGCTTGAAGGGCCTCTTGGTGTAATGCTGCAGGGAAAGGTGGGGTGAATCGACACTCCCAAAGAAACTCTCTGTTGTTTTACAGGATTTAATGTTTTCTGCGTCCTGTTTTCTCCCCGAGAGTGTTTTTTGAGTGGATGTAAACTAATACTGGATCAGTGGTTAGAAGCAATGAAAAAATATTTAATGTAAACCTTTTGGTACTGGGTTGATTAAAACAAACAACTGTTAGAAGGAGCACTGGTCCTGGTTTGTGAACAGTAGGTTTTCTGTTCCTCTGTATAATGCATAAAGCATGTGGAGCTGCTTGAGAGCTTTTTTTGTGTGTTGTACTTTAATTTGAGGTATTTCGTTTTCAGTTGTCTGAGCTTTTGTGTCAGCTGGGAAGGGAGAGCGTAGGAGTAACGAGTAAAACTTTATTTGGCCTGTTTAGTCCTAAATCCTGACAAATAGCTGGTTAACAAGTATTTAAATGAAAGCTTGAACTTTGTTCTCTCCCTTTTTAAAGCTGAGGAGATCCACTCCTGATGCTGTGCTGTTTGTTTCTAGTTTCTATGCAGTTCTTCAGCACAGCATAGGCAAAGTTGATGTAGACTTTGTGTGAGACGTGCCATGTGAGTATTCCACCCAAAGTCATTGAGCTGTAGTGTATAGCTGTAGAAAGATTTCATGTCTTGATTTGAAGGTGCAAATATTGAATTTCTGCTGTCTTTCTCCCTACACCTATGGTGATGGAAAAATGTGTCTTTGGTATTTTTAGGGGAAGGCAAATTGAGGTATTTATTTGTAGGAGAGGTGCAGTAAATATGCATATCTATTTGTTTAACGACAGCAGGTGGGAAGTGTGAGTGGCAGACCATTTACATTACACTGTCTTTTTTGCAACTGCTGGTCTTTCAGCTGGCTCAGGTATCTCTTCCCTCTCCTCCTCTTATCCTGCATCTCCATCGCTCCTCCTTTTTTGACTGCATTTCTTACATGTACCCATTCCTCCTTTTGCTCTGGTGTAGAAAAAGACCACTCTTTGCTAGAAAGAGCCGTGTTTTCTGTCCGACAGGTTTGCCCGCGGAGCCTCACGGGTCTCTCTCTTTCTCTCTGTTGGTTGCTGCTGCAGAGCTGTGGAATGCTGTGAAGACTCACTGCCCTGCAGCCATAGGCAGACTCCTCTCCGGATTATCTCCTTCCGAAGGAAGCTCGTATCTAAGAGGTATCAATTCATGTTTTACATGCGCCCTTCAATTGTAGCGCTTGAGTTTAGATACTCCTCCAAACACCTTTTTCCCTACTCCCTCCACAGACAGAAAAGCTTTGGATGCCATGGAGATTGCAAGTGTTGATTAGAAAGTGTTGGTGTTTGGTATGGGTTGGACCCTTGTTTATATTACATGAACTTTAGTGCGGAATCGCGTTCCGTTTTCAACTAAGCAATAATTTCTGAGTCAAGAAATGCATAAGCTGAAACTCTGGCAACACTGTATGTAGCGTATTTTACTGTGTTGATTTATAAAGTTAATAAACCTAAGGTAATCAGCAGACTGAAGGAAAACACGCAGCAGGTATGTGCTGCTCCTATAAAGAATGGTGAGAGTTAGGGTTTTTTTGGTGTTTATTGGTCTTAATATCTTCTTAGTAAATAATTCATTTTTGTTTTATATTAAAAAGAAGGCAAAAAGTACTGCTTGTGTTCGCTAGCTGGGTCAAAATCACTGGGTTGGCAAAGTCATGATTCCTGGTATAAATTTCTGTCATTTGCCTGTAGACAGGCAAATTATTTTCTAACACTTTATTTGCAGCCTTTCATAAAAGAAAGCTAGAAACAATTTTTTAAAATCCAAACTTTGCAGTGTAATGTGGTCTGTAAATTAGTTGGAGCAGGTTCTATCTTTACTGTTTATTTTTGTATATGGTGCCTAGCATTATGAGACCTGAACAGATCAATCCCTCTAAGCATTTATATATTAAAAAAATCAGATATGTTTTAATAGTGGTATAACATGATATACAGTTAGCTATTAAATACAAACGTACCACTTTAGGAAATCCCTGTGCTGCACACGGTTACAGGCTGGAAAGTATGCTGGGAAAATGTCTATATGCCTGCCCTGTGCTTAAATTTTCTCCTAGATATTCTCACTTTGCTGTTACTGCAGAGAAGACACTGGGATAGCTGAAGTGTCAGTCTGACCCAATCCAGCTGTTCTTGTGCAGGATTATGGAAAAAACATGGTTGACTTTTTTCTTTTCTTTTTTTTCCCGCTTTTATATGTTTTGCTGCTTGCCTAGTAACATGAACTTTAAATGTCAGCTGCCAGGATACTCACTGAGTGTTCTGCTCCCACTCAAGTCAGATTTGCTGAAAACCAGATGCAGGCAGGCAGCAACAGTGCTGATGGGTACTCTCTGCTCTTGGATCCACTGCACCGCACCGGGATCGAACACTTAGGCATGCTGTGACCCTCACCCTCCCAATATTTTAGCACACAGAAGTGCTCCAGCCCTGCTTTGGGAAAAACCTGCCCTGATTAGATAGATGCCTGGTCTTTGGGTACGGACAAAATCAGGCTGTTGCTTCTTCCCTATCCCATCCTCATCAACTCAACTCAACTTAGGTGGGATGGGACAGAAAGTGCCAAGTATTTCAGAAGAGCATTGCTTGCTCCTTGCTTGTGCCAATCTTGAAGTAACAACGATGGGCTCGTTTCCATCTCCCTCTTCCCCTTTTTGCTGAATATCATGGGAGAAAAAAAGGATACAGGAAAAAAAAAAAAAGACGGGCTTTGATGCTGCTCCTGTCCCCTTTTTCTGCATACTGCTCCCCGTATCTCCAAGTTGAAGCAACAGCAGGAGATGCAGCTGAGGCTACGCTGCTTTCCCTGGGCCTGAGAAACAGAGGTCCGGGGCTGCAGAAGGGAGAGGGGCAAAACCAAGGGTGTGCACTTGATGGGTTGTGAGGTAGAGAGAAAGCAGAGGTCAGGGCTGAGTTGCTCCAACTGGAGAAGTGGGACTGGCACTAGATGGGAGATGGGATGGGAGATCTAGAAGACAAGATGTTTTTTCAAGTGAGAATACATTGTTAAGTGTTGACTTTGCATCTGAAAGAGAGCTTCTGGTCCAATTCAGCTCCAGATTAAGAAACTTAAGTTTAAGCTTTGTGTGTGCTGGGTGTCTGAGCTCCCAGCCTGGTCCCTGGAGAACTCAAGAGTGGAATTGATGGAGCCTGGGGAGATCTGGCTGACTAGCTACTAGTTGTCCTCTTCAAGCCAATTGGGGTTGCTCTCGAGGCTGCGACTGCCCTGCTTGGGATCTCTACCAGCCACTTCAGACATTTACTTTTCAGGTGTCTTTATCTTGGGTTTAGACTCATGATGGTAAATAGTGTTCAAAAATCAAAAGGCAGAAGAAAGCGAGTTAAATTCTTGAATGTGTGTGTGCCCGACCTCTTAATTTAGTTTACTTAGGTTGGGTCATTTCCTGCTTGGGAAGTACCCCACTGCCCCAGATCCAAAGTGGAACTCCAGCAATTAAATAGTTAATCACTCTGTGTGTGTGTGTGTGTGTGTGTAAAGTTCATGTGTATCTAAAACCACCTCTCTTATCTGTGTAATGGTTTGGTTTGATGTAAATATTTTTAAATGTGCTTTTACATTAGGCTGGTTTTTATACAGTGTGTGAGTGGAATTGGTTTGTGGTTAACTGGGCCTGGACTTTATATATTTGCTCCATTCACCTCAACGTTTCTGAACTGATACGGAAAATTTCTGATCTCTAGTCTCCTGACCATTTATGCCAGTTTGGTGGGGTCCATTTGGTGGTCTTCATTGGGCTGGGAATGCACAAAATGCAGAGATTAAGTGAAGCATCTTGCCAGCAGGTGATGGATACTTCTCTGCTGTTGGGGCACGGGTACCTCACTTAGCACATTTTTTTTTTTTAGTGTATGAGCAAATCCTTTATTCACGGATCTTAAGTTATCTTGAATTGCCAGCTCTGTTTTGGAGAATAAATTTTCTTTCAGAGAACATATTATATGGAAGGTGATTTCTGTCAAGCCGAGTTATGTACTGCACCCAGCTCTGGGGGCAGACATGGACCTGTTGGAGCGGGTCCAGAGGAGGCAACCAAAATGGTCAGATGGCTGGAACACCTCTGCTGTGGAGGAAGGCTGAAAGGTGGGGTTGTTCAGCCTGGAGAAGAGAAGGCTCCAGGGAGACCTTATTGTGGTCTTTTCAATAAAGGTGGCTTCTAAGAAAGGCAGAGACTTTTCACCAAGAGCTGTAGTGACAGGACAAAGCACAATGGTTTTAAACTGAAGGAGGGTAGGTTTAGATTGGACATAAGGAGAAGTGTTTTACGATGGTGGTGAGACACTGGAAGAGGTTGCACAGAGAAGTTGTGGATGCCCCATCCCTAGAAGTGTTCAAGGCCAGGTTGGACGGGGCTGTGAGCAACCTGGACTGGTGGAAGGTGTCCCTGACCTTGGCAGGGGGGTTCGAACTAGATGATCTTTGAAGGTCCCTTCCAACCCAAACCATTCTGTGATTTTATGATTTTATGATTCACTGTAGGTCCTAGGATCCTGTGAGACGTCATATGATTATTTAAGAGTGAAAGGAACCCTGTTCCTTGTTCCTGCTGGAGTCTAATGATGGTGATACCAAAGACAGTGGTTCATGTTCCCTTCTTTGGTTTGGGTCATGTTTAGAGGAGGGAAATATGTCATATTAGAACATTAATAATGTTTTAAAATGTAGCCTTCTAGCTAGTCTCAACATTTTGTGGGGTTTAGCATGTTTATTTCTGTGTGCTCCATGACACAGCTGTGTCTATGAACATGCGTCTGAGTTTGGAGCACACTGGTTATCCACACAACTTGGTGGGGCTGTATCTACACTGCAGTAGTGTGTAAGTAGACAGACCATAAACTGGGGCTCGGGAATATTGCCTGTTGCTTCAGGGCTCTTCAATTTGGAGATATTTCAGTCTTACATTCTAAGAGCTGAAGCTAGTAGCTGGCGAGAGAACAGCTGAGAGTCTTTAGCTTTGAGGTTGCTGGTTTTCTGGTTCAGGTGGTGGGCTTGGGGGAAGAAAAAGCTTGCTGTTGTCTGTGGGGTTTATCGGTTTGGTTATGAGGGCAGGTCAGAGGATGGGTGTTTTCCACCATACCACATCACCGAATCTTTGCTGAGTGCGTGACATGCTTGGGCACTTCCTAAGGATGCTCTTACAACGAGCGGGAACGCCTGCCTTGAGAGCAGAACCCTCCAACGTGTTCCTTCTGCTCTTGTTGCTTTTGGTTTTGCCCAGTGACCTCTTGCGTTATACTGGAAGAAACAGGAACGTGGACACTTTTGGTCCATAGTAGAGAATCTAGGTTCTCTTCTTTCTCTTAAGCTGTATCTCCTTCATCTCTACACACAGTCTGACAGTCATGGAGCAGCAAGGTGCTCTTAAATGTATCTCAACTGAGACAGTTTCAAGTCCCATAGGGTGTTGGATTTTGGTTGGATTCCCTTTCTTCCCTCTCTCCACTGCCAGTCACAAATATTATAGGGTTTGGAAGGCTTTGGGATCTGTAATTACTTTGCCCATCCTTGCGTTGTGGGAGTTTTCACTTCCTGAGAAGTTTTTTATTCCTTTGTGAACACTACTGCAATGCTGGATGTATCAGTGAAAGGAACCCCCCTCTGTGATGTACCTAAATACGCTGTAACATATCACATCGGAAAACTTCTTCCCTGCATAAGGTGATGAATTTATAAAGATTAATGACCTAGCATTTCATCCGAAGTAGCATTCTTGTGAACGCTTCTCTTAGTCAGGTCTACTCCCTTAAAAAAACCCCTCTTTTAATGTTTTTGCCTCAGTATATCGAGGCGGTCAGAGTCGCTGGCTAATCACGCACATATGAACTGTGACTGCGGGTCCCCAAGCTGGGCTGTGTCACTTCCCACCATAACCCCTGCAGCTCTCTGGATGAAACCTGCAGTGTCCTTTGCCTGTCTGTGGTGCGTGATGGATGCTGTGCCACAGGGATGCATTGTAATTAAGTGTCAGGATAGGAACATCAGCCTGAACATCCCACGATGATTAGTTTGGGGCATAGAGGAACTATTTTATTGACAAAGTGGCTTTGTGATTCTTTATGGCTGAATAGTGCTGACATACAGTAATTGTTAGAGGAGTAAGACATCATTAGGAAGTTGACATTACCCATAACAAGGAAAAAATCAACTGTCAAAAACTGATTTAAAAACAAAGGAAGGTTTTAGTAAGATTTATGGACATAAGCAGTGGAGAGGATCTCTGACACTGGACTTTTCAATATGCTCTGGACTGACTTTCTACTTTTGATCTATAAGCTTATGTGGCATATTAAAGTGTGCTGTAGATATTGCCCTGAGGTGTGTGGAGAGTGCACCTAAATACTTTTTGTCTGTCTAGTCAGCCAGAAAGACGCAGTCAGGGTCTTTTTTCTTTCTCTGAGTCAAGGATGTGAGTCGTATCTACATCTCTTCTTAAAAAAATGTCTATGTATCTTGAAAGCTTTGTGGCCTTGACTACTTCTTGGACTGAGGTTTACCATGTGGGTATCTTTTTGTAGCCCTGTGATAGCTGCTTCTCTTAGAGGCCAGACTGATGTCCAGCAGACTTGCAGAGTGAAAGCCGCAATTGGCCTCTGTACAGAGAGCAAAATGGATTTCAGAAACAACAGAAAAATGGAGATCTGACGAGGGAAGAATCAAAACCCTAATGAGAACTCTTCAAGTGATGCATCAAAATGAGTGCAGCACGCTACAGAGAAGCTACTGAAGGGCCTAGCCAAGTGGGTGATGGTAGGAGATCTACTTGAGGTCCGATTCTCTATTCCTGCTGAAGAGGTGCAATAGCACGCTCAGTTCTTGCAGTCTCTGTGGCTGAGGTGAGATTATAGGGAAACATCCAGTATGTTCCCTACACCTTTCTGTAGCGCCTTCCCGCTGTGTTTGCTCCACATTTCTGCTCTCACAAAAGCCTTGCTGGAAGCAGTGGCCTTTCTTTCAGATGTATAATTTACCACCTCTTCCCAGTGTGCCAGCCTTGTTTGTATTGATAAATGAATGTTCTCTGTGTACAGCCTGCAGATAATTCTGCTCGTCGAGTACAATGCTGCTAAATATACCTGTTTCTGATTAAGTGCATTTGAATTTGTGAGTTTGGTTAATAAGCTACACCTTTCAAAGATTCTTTTGTTAACTCATAAAAGCTGCGTGTTCTGATTTATAGTGCCAAAAGGGGTAAACTGACATTAAAAGCATTAATTAGTCTTGGTTGACTGCACAAAGAATAGAGTTGGTGTGAGCCAGCTTTTGATTTAGCCCTTTGTGGGCCTTTGATTTTTGCCTAAGCTTGTTAAAGGGTCTGTATCTCTGGCTTTTTTGTGCTAGATTGTGTAATTAGAGTTTAGTGTGAAATACAGAGATTGGGCTTGAAGAGCAAGAGCCCTGTACAATTGTAAGCAATAAACTTGTAAAGTAATTGGCCAGAACTTTACATATATTTTAATAGAGAAATGTTCTTTTTAAAACGTGGATGTGATAACTTGGTATTGTTAGATTTGCAGTAACCATATCCAGAGGATTTGCTGTAAGCTGTGGGCACCGTTGATAAACCTCAGAAAGGATCTTTTCTTAAGAGCCTTGGATTTGCCCATTGTGCAGTACTTCAGCAGCATGTGAACGTAATAAAAGTTTTGTAAACTGCATCACAGGTAGCCCTGATGTTTTTTCTTTTCCCCTACATCTTCACCCATTTCGTACAGGCTGATAGGAAGAAAACCAAGACCTTGGCAGCATTGCCTGGGTTTTATACTTGGAATTCCTACATTATAACATTTATGAACATATTTCAGTATATGGTAGTTTCTGTAGTACCCAATTCTAGCCATCAATTCTCCACACAAAAGTTTGAAAATAAACTGAAATGCAAATCATAGGTGCAGTTTTTTTTTTCAAATAGACCTTCCATAATTATGCTTGACTGCAGAAAAAGAATACCATTGGTATAATTTTGATAATTGCCTCTGGTTTGTTTGTGAATTAAGATTTCTCTCTGTCCATATAAAGTTTCCTTCTGTCTTAGATATTATCGCATTAACTGCTCTATAAAAAGAATGTTGGACGGGGTTTCCATCCAAACTTGCTAATACTTGTCATTAAAGAGCCAACAGTTGCCCAGTGTGGTACCTCCAATACTGCCTTCATTTCCTTTGTATGACAGCATGTCTTTTAACAGTTGACTGTGAGACTTGCTGATGATGACCCACTGTAGAAATGTTTCTTAAACATGTAAATATCCAGCTGCATATGAAAATCTCCACATTTCCCACTGTTGAACATCAGAGCTCACAGAAGATTTTCAGTCCCTAGATGAGGGAGAATGGTGGAATACATCTGAAACTCCTCGGCTTAACAGAAAGCCTTCTTTGGTTTCCTGAATATTTTATATATGTATAATGACAGACTGATGTCTTCTATTGTATTTTAAAAGATCCTTGTGCTGTGAAGTTGTCCGGCATTCTCTGCAGGCCAGTTCAGGATTTGGCACCTTTGAAAGCATAATAGCATATGCTTTTCCCTCCTCTCATCATTAACGATGTTAGTAGAAACCCAATAGCAACTGGAGACCTTCTCTGCAGGTAGATGTTAACGATGGTTTTGTTAGAGGGTACGATGGGTTGCTGCTGGAGAGAGTCTCCTGGCTTCTGCTGGGATTAGGACACAGTGAGAGCTGTCCTCTCTCTCCAGATACCCTCATGCCCAGCTCCTAAACCTATGGTGTACCATTCCAGACGTGTCCATGTGCTACCTTTGGCTCCATGGCTGAAAGCTGCCGGGCTAAGGACCAGCACATGCTCACACTTTGCTGTCAAGGTGCTGTCTTCTTCCAACCCTATGGAAAATTCCCTTCTGTTTTAAATAAGCGAGTTTCGATAAGTGAAGGTGGAAAGAGACCTCTGATTTTTGTCATTTTAGCAAAGTTGTAAGGCAATGCTAGGATGGGTTTGGGGAAATTTTTTTTATCATCTTCCTCTGGTTCAGAGTCCTTGCATGAATCCATTTATGAATGGAAATGAAAATAGAGAGCCATTGTAAAGAATTGTGATTGTCATTCTGCCTGGTCCAATAAAGGGCCGGGGTTAGAAATAAAACTGTAGTATTTGTTAAATGACAAATTAGGATTGTTTTCCTTTATGTTTTAGACAAGTTGTAATTTAAAAATCAGACAGCTGCACAAATTGTGAAAATGCTGAACATTTAACCAAGTGTGAAATTCTGGGTACTCTGTACTATGTCATAGGTTTCCAGGTTCTTTATGGAGAAGATATGACAAAACAGACGATGCATGTGGGTCCCCAGAAGCTCTGCATTGCCATGTCCTCTGCAGCAGGACGATGGTTTGTAACTCTCAGTGAGGCTAATGATGAGAGCTGATACTAAAGCTTCCCGCTTGTGCTAGGGTGTGAGTTTTGTCTTTGCTCAAAGGTGGATGCAAAAAGAAGCATTTTCAGAAGAGGATGTTGCGATTAAAACAAAAAGAGTGGCCTGCCCAAGTAACATACCTGTGTTAGTGCTGGCAAGTGTGCGTGCTGCTTCACCACAGAATCAGTCTTTGTTCCTGAAGGATTTTTGCAAGCACTTGCCTGCTGGGTATCATCCCGTCGCTCATTATCATTGTTCCAGCGACGAGTGGTGTTCCTCAGCGGTCCGTATTGGGACCAGAGCTGTTTAACATCTTTGTCGTTGACATGGACAGTGGGATTGAGTGCACCCACAGCAAGTTTTCTGATGACGCGCTGGAGGGAAGGGATGCCATCCAGAAGGACCTCGACAGGCTTGAGAGGTGGGCCCGTGTGACCCTCATGAAGTTCAACAAGGCCAAGTGCAAGGTCCTGCACATGGGTCAGGGCAATTCCAAGCACAAATACAGGCTGGGTGATGAGTGGATTGAGAGCAGCCCTGCCGAGAAGGACTTGCGAGTGTTGGGTGATGAGAAGCTCAGCATGACCCAGCAATGTGCGCTCGCAGCCCAGAAAGCCAACCGTGTGCTGGGCTGCATCACCAGCAGCGTGGCCAGCAGGTCGAGGGAGGGGATTCTGCCCCTCTGCTCCGCTCTGGTGAGACCCCACCTGCAGTTCTGTGTCCAGCTCTGGGGTCCTCAGCACAGGAGAGACACGGACCTGTTGGAGCGGGTCCAGAGGGGGGACACGAAAATGGTCGGGGGGCTGGAACACCTCTGCTGTGGAGAAAGGCTGAGAGAGTTGGGGTTGTTCAGCCTGGAGAAGAGAAGGCTCCGGGGAGACCTTACTGCAGCCTTGCAGTACTTAAAGGGGGCTTATAAAAAAGCCGGAAAGGGATTTTGTACAAGGGCATGTAGTGATAGGACAAGGGGTAATGGGTTTAAACTGAAAGAGGGGAGATGTAGATTGGGCATGAGGAAGTTCTTCACTGTGAGGGAGGTGAGGCACTGGCCCAGGTTGCCCAGAGAAGCTGTGGATGCCCCATCCCTGGCAGCGTTCAAGGCCAGGTTGGATGGGGCTTTGAGCAACCTGGTCTAGTGGAAGGTGTCCCTGCCCATGGCAGGCGGGTTGGAACGAGATGATCTTTAAATGTCCCTTCCAACCCAAACCATTCTGTGTTTCTGTGATCTCTGCAATATTAGCTTTCCGGAAAGCGTTTAAAGCATGTGATTCTGCTTCAGATATTAAGTTTGCTCATGGTTATTAGTGTAAGACAAAGCATGTGATATGCTATGGGGACTGTCCAGGAGAAATTTCCCTTTTCCTGGGAAGCTCATAATCTAGAGTAGAAGAGGTGATCTAGGAATTTGGGCTCATTTATTGGAGTTTGAGGAAAATCCAGTCTTTAACAGGGATGGGGGAATGCAGCAAGTCAGAAGAAGACTGTGCAGGCAGGGCAGGTAGAGGACGTGGGCAGAAGAACAGCAAGGAGGTCCTAGGATTGAGTCTTGGCAGGAGGATGCTTTTATTTTCATGATCCTTGTAAACATTGCTGACCTAATTTCTTCAAATAAATTACAGAGCTAGGTGGTAGGGAAAGCAGAGCAATTCTGCAGGGAGTTTAGTTTTAGATGAATTTAGAATCAGGAGTTAGACTTAAAACAACAGTTCAGATTTAACCATTTCTTTTAAAACCTGATATCCTAGGGGAATTGGGCTTATGCCTTATACTCTCTGTGTGAGCATTTCCATTCGGCAAACTTTGGAAGTCTGATAAGGGAAGGAGATGTCTTGGAGATGATGAAATTCTTCTAGGTCTCATGAAAATACTGCAAGTTAAAGAAAGAAGGCTTTTTGTAAGCGGGTAAAGTGGCAACATGTATTCACGCACGAGGTGCCAGAAAATCTTCAGTGATCTAATAAATGCCCTATCATGAGAGAAGCTTTGTTTTGAGTTCCCGTTTGACCGAAGAAAATTGATAGGCGAAACAACTCCATGGGAAACTAATGTTCAAGCAGTCCTTGTTTTCTGTTTTCTTTGGGGTTTTTTTTTGGGTCGTTGGATCAATTCATCATATATTTCAAGTTTTTTTTCTCTAGGGAAAAAGGTAAAAGAATATTTTGAGTGATGAGGTAAGATTATGAGTGTTAGCAGCGGGGTAGTTGCATGTCATTTCAGAAGTGTTGTATCTATTCAAACTACACTCTCCAAGAGACCTTAAAATAGGTATTTACTCTTTCCTTTCCTGCAAAAACCCAAACTGAGACCTGCTGCTTGGCAATTTGTCCAGATGTCTTCAGGAAAGGGTAGTGGAAACAGAATTTCCAGAAATGGGTTTAATGGGTTTAATTAGACTGGTGAAGAGATTAGGGAGGACTGGAGGCAGGATTAGGAAGCTGTTGTAACAGGTCTTAGTCAACCTAGAGAGAGGGGAAGTCTCTCTGCCTTGATTTTTTTTTTTTTTTGGTTGGGGTTTATTTACTTATTTATTTGAATTAAAACCATTTGGAAAAAAATTGGTAGTGCGTTTATACCCCAGAAGAAGTCCTATGGATGTGTTTGAATGGCTAAATATAGAAAATGAGACATCTGGGAATGCAACTACACACCTCGAGAGGTGGTGGTGGTTGTGGAGGACTTTGGAGTATTGAACTGTAAACATCCTCTGCACATTCAGGGAAATGGAAACTGCCCTTAAACTGCATTTTTAGAAAACTTGGGTTCCTAACAGCAACACAGACAGATCTAAAATGACAAATATCTTTAGCAGCACAGAGATATTTAGGAGCTGGTTCCTCCCTCACTTACCTGTCAGTTTGTTTAGGCTCCCAAGTTTGTTTCTCCTGCCGCAGTTGATAACATCATTAGCGCTTGAAGCAGGTGAAAGACTGTGGCTCCTTGATCCTGTGCAGTCGCTGTTGATACTCCTGCCTGGAGAAGCAGCAAAATGCTTCAGGCCCGAGCTCAGGTTCTGACAGGTGAAAACATTTCCATTTGCTTGAAAGAGCTGTATGCCCTTCTGTCTTCCCTGAATGCATCTGAGTCCTTGGGGCAGTGAGTTGCTGGCATCTGCCTTGTTTGGTGGACAGATTTTTGGGTGAGAATGAAAACCTTTGAGCTTCTATTTTGTTTTTCACTCTTAGCACATCCTTAGAAAGAAGTCCAGCATGTTGGGAGTACCGGTGCAAAGGGCATCGTACTGTGTGCCGGTACAGCCAGGAAAGTGTGAACCCATCATCTCTTTACAGCTGCAGCCTGAGGATGGTTATTCACAGCTACCACAAATGTTTTGGTCTTTGACTTGCCATCGTTTGTTTTCCTTCCCCACTTGAAGGAAGTGGTTCTTTTCAGTATGAGAAGCATTAAGTTGACTCAACTACTTTGTTTGCTGAAGTAGCACTTTGAAGTGAATCTTTGAAGTTTCTTATATGATCTGGGATTCGATGAGACCACTTTTACCCAGCAGTCTCATAGCAGGGATTTTATTTGGGAGAATCTCACTAGCTATTCCAGCTCCAACAAGTATAAGCAGCCCTTCCTTCAATTTTAAGGCTATTACATGCTCGGATAGTGCAGTAATTGAGGGAGTGGAATCATACCAATGCCTAATAAAAACAAGTTCAAGCTATAGTGGAATCGATTCAAATACAGGAGGAGAGGACCTCTTTCTTGAAAACTATATATAATAAAGTCCACTCTGTCCTTCTTCGGGAGACCTGTGCTTAGACTGCTCTTTTCAAGTTGAGATGTTGAATAACCTAATAATGCCAGATATACAAAATATTTAGCTGGGGGTTTTTAAACAAAAGGGTTTTTTTAACAAAAGGGGAAGGAAGGAAGGAGAAGGCACCTTTTAGTTCTGCCGGTTTTGATCCTAACTCGCACGGTTTTCAACATTCACTTTTAATACTTGACTTGTGCTTGAGCATGCAGACGTTATGGGGTCATCTGTGGTATTAGCAGAACCTCGCTGGTCAGCTTTCTGAAGCATGTCTCTAGTGTTAAGTCTCAAACTGGAAAGGTAATCCCCTCTGGAGTCTTGACCTACCTCAAAATTACTTTCTCCTGCTCTTTTGAGCCTTTGGGTTCCATTCCAATGTTTTTTTCCTCTTCATCAAGACAGCTTGCTTAATTGCTGTGACTGCTAGGCAGAAATCTTACTCTCCTGTCTTACAGACCTCCTTTTCTTTAGTTGCTTCATAATAAAGTTGTTTCTGGAACAGGGCCAGGCCTTTAGCCCAAAGTGTCTTCTAGCTTTCATATCAAATGAGGAACAGCACAGCCAGATTTCTGTCCTAATCCCTCTTCCCAAAGACAAATATGTCGGCACTGTCTAGACATCGGTGTTCGAAAGATTTTATTTGCTTTTTCCTATGTGTTAATTTAAGGCTGAGGGTTCCCTCTTTCTCCTTTTCAACCCACATAATAGTCTCCAGAGCCTCCCAATCTACCATCGCTCGATGGATGAAATCCCACCTGCAATTTAGGACAGAAGCGTACAATTTGGGAGTAGGTGGTCTGTGCCCCTTTGGAGCAGAGTCAGTGAAACAAGATGTGGTGAGTTCTGGCTGGTGGCCCTTGTGGTGTACGGACTAAGCATTTGTCATTTAAAATATCTTTTTTTTTTTCATACCAAATGCTGTATTCAGTCACAAGATACTACAGAACAGCTGCCAGCTGCTCTTAACCTTTTATACTTCTTTTATGGCTTACTTAATGCAACAGCCTTTCCTTGGGTCCATGTTATATAGCTTTTCAGTGGGGGAGTGGATCCTTACAAGCTACAGATTTTGAGTAGGAAAAGCTAACAACTTAGCAGGTTTCCCAGTCCTTTGAAATTTTCCTTCTACTGATGGCAGGTTTTGACCTTTTTTTTTCTTTGGAAGCGTTCTGCTGAGAAGTTCAGCTAATGAGAGATCATTAGGATCCTATTTACCCTCGGATGTGGTCTAGTTATGTAATGCAGAGGAGGTCAGGTACAAAAACATCGGGATAACTGAAGACAAATTGGTAGGGGAGCAAAAGCTGCCTTAAGAATGTTGTCACAAATTCTTTTTGCCCAATGTTCTCCCTCATTTTGGAGATGGGTTCCTTACGTGTATTTATTTTCCATTTTTTTAATGTTAAAAGTGTGGAAATAATGGTCTCTACTTCAACCAAAACAGCCGATGGATTCTTTTGCAGATGTGAAAGGCTTTTCTCAGTTTGCCAACCTCCCTGAGGAAGTATGCGTTTGATTGATGAAGGTGCTGGCCGTACTCATCCCCACACCAAGACCCATGCTGGCATGAATCTGCAAATAAGTGGGATGCTGCTCTCAGAGGAAGAAATATAAATAGGTGAATTAATTAGAAGTTTAAAGGCTGCAGTTAAGACATAGTAAAAATGTAAATAGGAGAAAACAAAACAAACTTGAGGCCGTCTTCCTTGGCACTTCAGTGTGTGCCTCTTGCCTCTCTGTCAGTCTTTCTGGATGTCACAGCTGGGGACAAGGAAAATCGTGTTTTGTGTCTTGTATACAGCTGAGTGTGTAATTTCTAGTTAAAAATAAAAAGACAGCTTAATGTCAAGATTGCAAGCTGAAAAAGCGTAACGGGGCTGTACATCACTAACAGCACTTTCATTTTGTTCTCTATATATATGGGGCCTTATCAGCAATATTTCTGTCCAGGTTTCTCTTTCTCTCATTCTGTAAAAGGTGCCTTGGTCTGAGGGCTAGGGCAATCTTGGGGGAATTAATTTCTTATAACTTTAGACACCTAGTTTCTTGTCTAGGCTCTTCTCATAGTGCATGTGGACAAATAGACATCTGCAGCATATGGTCATCCCACCTGCTGTAGACGCTTGTGTTAAAATGGGTGGATTTGCCTTTGAAGTTTCTTCCGACTGGTGATGGACCACTGGACCACTAACGTAGCTTAGATACCAAAAATTTAAATGGAGATAGTTAGGGAAGATAAGGGGTACCCTGCAAGTCTTGCCTACACTGGTGGCTACTATTGGATATACGCATGTGCTTATATAAGATATTTTATTAGAATTAGTCTTCTTTATAAGGACCTAAGCCAAGTATTGTAGATCAAATGATATACCTAGGAATGGTACATTGGCTTTGAACCTGTTTTGGATGGCCAGTATCCTATTTCTCTTTTCTTAAAGGGGGCACCAAGAGCACTTAGATCTTGCTCAAGGAAAGAAAGCTGATCATAAAAATAACTTCAATGCACTATCCTCCAAAAGCTGCGCAAGACAGATCTATGACCACAGTGTAAGCTGCAGTCTTGTTTCTGAAGGGACTTCAAAATAGGCATTTTGAAAGAAATCATGGTAGCACTCTATGTTTGCAAAGATGCCTTGTCTATGAGCAGATCAGGTTTGAAAGGCATTTCTTCTCCCAAAATGCCTGGAAAAGAACCGAAAAATTTGCTGTTCATCATAAATTAACAATGAAACGCTTTGTTAATGGACTGTGAGGGTTGGGTTGTTTCGCAGGTACTGCTTGAGGATTACTTGTGTCAGTTCATTAAAGGTTTTGATGGGGATTTATAAGCCAATAGCTTTGGTTGCTCTGGTGGACTTGGGTTTGGGTTACTAAATAATTTGCATTTAATTTTCAAATAACATGGGATTTCAGAATCGGTAGCCAATTCTCTTGTTGATTTAAAAAGGATTATAGGCAGAAAGCTTACAGGCTAGGGAAAGTAATTGAGTGTAATGATGTTCTATAGGAAGACCACTGCAGCTTATTTACTATCGCTTGCTTCCTTTGATGCCTCCCCTCCATTTAGCAGTCTCTCCAGCCGGATTGATAACGCTGGCATGTCACAGGAGCATCCTCAGACTCCCTTCCCCCAGCTGCCAGCATGGAGGAATGGCGAGTTCTTTTCATCAGCAAGCCTGCTTGTTGCCTTCCAGAGTGTCTCGCTGTAATTCAGTTATGAATCATTGCTTTATTTGTCATGTCAAGCTCCAGCAGGACGGTTTAAAGTGCTTTTAGTCGGCAGTAATTTGAGGCACTCTGCCAAACCGTTCAGTTGTTGTCGGAGCCGGCGGTGGCTGCAGCTGATACGATGATAAAACGCGTCCTGACTGCAGATTATTGCTGCGGTGGCAGGAAGGCTGTTCATTTTTACATGTGGCAGGCAATAAGAGCTAATTAACAAGCGTATGAATTTGTTGGGTTTATCCCTGGGGATTACAGAGTGGGTGTAGGTATTTGAAACTGTTAATATATATATTTTACTGTCTTTTGTATTTTTAAAAATTCATTTTCTTGAGCGTTATTTTACGCTGAAAGTGTATCAGCAGAATATAGGTCTCTGTAGTGCAATCAGAATATTTTCTACATAAGAGGAAATGTGTGTTAAATTTTTCTCCTCAAACAGAAATACAACTTGCTTTGAGGGGAAAAAAATTCCTTTTGGTACCTTAAAATAATTTGTTGGGGAAAAAAATTACTTTTTTTGTATGAAGGTTTTGTGTCTGCAGGATCCTAGCTGAATGCCATGTAGGAATTGGCTGGTGCTAATGTTGATTTAAAAAAAAGTCAGAATTCCTTGGGCACAGGAGGTTATCAGTCAAATATTGTTTAGAGAAACTGTTCTGATGTGCTGCCTTTAGTACCTCACTGAGGCGTTTAGATGGGAAATAATACGAGTAGTGTGGGCAACAGTAAAATAATTACTTTTCTCCTGATCATTTAACTAAATCAGTTTATAGTAGGCATATCTGTGTTGGTAAAATGAGAGGAAAAAATTATCCATACAGGTATGTTGTTCTTGTTATCATCCCCCAGCTCCAGACCTCGTCGCCGATGCAAGGAGAACGTTGCAGGATGCCTCGCGGCTCTGCCTTTGACTATATGTATTTTTTAAAGAGTTTCTCCTCCTTTCTGCTGCTTTGATTCTGCTTTTCCTTTGAAAGCCAGACACGTAGCTGAACCTTCCGTTCTCATTACTGTTGTCATCTTTTGTGTCCATCTTTTAAAATTTTTTTTCAATCTCACCCGTGAAATAGGTGTGGTTTTAAAAAAGAAAACCCAAATGCCAGTTTATGATCTGGGTTTTGTATCACTCTGCCGTGGCTCGCAAATGAGTGTTGGCCTCAGAATGGACACAAACGGTTTTACTGGCTCTTAAATGCTTTTGCAGGATGATAAATTTAAAGCAGGGAGAATTAAGATGTAAAGGTGGTACATCCAAGAAAAGGTGTCTCACATCTGGAAGAGTCGGTTGTGTCTTGCTGGAGCTGAGTTACAGGCAATTTTATGAGAACCGAATCGGAGCTTCAAATGCTGCTGTCCTCTCCTATTAGCTTTTTGCCAGTAATGCAACCCGATCAAAATAACAAACTGAAGCACCTCACGTTCAGTATTTATGGTTGGTAATACTTGGTATGGGATGATGTTACGTGGTTGGTTTTCCTGTGTGGCTGTTTTCCTGCCTCCCAAAGTGGAATATGGTGGGAGCTCGGGGAGTTGTCATCTCGTGCTGAAGAAAAAGGCATGGCTATGAAAACCTTCAGACTTAGTTATCTTCAGGAAAGAAGAATTGTAAGGGAAGAATTGTGCCTTTTCTTGGTTGGGGTTAGGGTGCTGCCCAGACTAACTGGGCAGTAATATCTGAAGGGGACAAACCTGCTCTTAGAGGTCCCCTTTCTGTCCTCTGTTCCTCCTCATGTTCTTCAAGGCAATGATGGGTTTAATGCAGAAATGCAGTTAGCTTCTGAAAAAATGAAGTGCGTTATTTAACGCAGGTTTTTAATCAGTCCTTCATCTGGCCACTTGATTTTTGTTGCGTGGATACAAAAATTGCAGTATTCAATGAAAGAGTCAAGAAACATCATCGCAAGTGACTTTGGAATAACCTGCTTCTAGAAGACCCTTTTAATATGTTTTATTTGATGTTTATAAGTCCTGATACTTTAGATTTTTCACCTTTAAAACATGTGCGTGTGTGTGTGAATTAATTTTAAACTTGAAATCTCTTCCTGAATCACACTAAGCTTTTGCACATAGTGTTTAGTAGTGAGTTTTGCAAACTTGGAGTAAATTGCAATTGAATTTTACTTTGTTCTCTTATCCCTTGTTCCAGTAGTATATGGTGGGGTAAATAGTGGCATTTAATTTAATTTCTCATACTGTCTTTTTTTTAAGATGCTGCTTTCATGCGTGGTATTTTTCTCTTGAATTTAAACTAATGCAAACCTTTGTTTCTTTACCTGGGTAAACTTTTCCTAGCTTCCAATTAATCTCATCAGCCACTTGAAGTGGAAAAGGAGAAGAGGTAGGGGAGAAGGGAAGGGGGAAATGTGGATGCATCGGAGGTCAGTATGTTACACAGCTTCTCTGGTCGGTGACATTTGGTTCTTTGTACTGTCTTCCATATTCTCTGTCCAGTTGTTCTTGTCACCATTGCTTAATATCTTCATATTTTGATAAACCTTTTGTAAAATTATTAAAAAAATATAATTGAGCCTTTTATATTTGTTGTCAGCTGCCAGTGTAACCCAGTATTATGTAGGAGGATTATTGCCTGTGTGTTTGAGAGGCTGCCTGAATATTTGACCTTGAAAGCAGCTTGCTCTCAGAGGTGCAAGGGGGTGGAAGGGCAATGAGATGCAGTGTCGTTCAGCTTTCAAGGGAATTTTCCCTGCCATGCACATCATTAGGACGAGAGGAAAAGGACTCAAGTTGCAGCAAGGGAGGATTAGATTGGATATTAGGAAAAATTTCATTACTGAAAGGGTTGTCAGGCATTGGAACAGGCTGCTCAGGGAAGTGGTGGAGTCACCATCCCTGGAGGTATTCCAAAAGCATGTAGACAGGGCACTTCAGGACATGGTTTAGTGGGCATGGTTGATGGTTGGACTCGATGATCTTAAAGGTCTTTTCCAACCTAATGGTTCTATGATTCTATGATCACTGTCCTGCTCCAGTTGCCCCAAAATACCCACCTTTCATGAGCACCTTGGACATTTGGGTGTCTAGTCGAGCAGCAGTGTTGTGCATACACTAGCACGCTCAGTTTGCAGAGATTTTGGAAGATGCGCTACCCAAGTTGTTCCTGCATTGCTGAAGCCCTCATCATATATAAGCAGGATATATTATTGTATTCAGTGTACACACATAACTTGCATCTCTCAGCAGATGATTTCGCTGGCTGCACTTCTGTCAGGGCTCTCTGAATCTCCCAACTTAATTATGACCATTTTGAATAATTTAATCTCTGCAAACGTTACCTTATCTCTTTTGCTTTCTTTTCCAGTTTTAGCGCTGTGCATGAAATACTGCTGGTCCTTGTAAAGGATCTTGGAGCACCTTGCTGTTACCCTTTTGGGAGCCTGAAAATCCAATGTTTAATACTAGGCCGTTTCCTATAGCTTAGCTGCTCTCTAATCCGTGACAGCCCCTTTTTCTCTTATCCTGTAACTTTAGTTTTTAATAATGTCTTGCTAGGTCTTTTATTAATAGCTTTTTGAGGTTGTCCCCCCCAGTTATGGACTCTTTACTCGTTACTGTATAGCCACAATCGAAGGTTTTTGTCTGAGTTATTTCGGTTCCCTTGCTGTGTTTGTTTATCTGAGTGTGATAGGCAATGCATCGTTACAGCCAGTGTACTTCATGTGAAAGAAGACATTGGGTAATTCCATGATAATCCTTAATACACTTATTAGAGATAAGTACAAATCTTCTGCTATTATGTAATGAGCGATTTGAATATGATAGTGTATTTTTGTAAACATTATGGACAGGTCATTCTAAGTTCTTTCTGAATTGTTAAATGAACAATCTTTAGTTTTATTGACCTTATTATATATTTACTTTTTCTTCCATCTTGTATTTCTCTAGTAGCTCTCTGGAGGTGCCTGATCTTTCTATACTTGAAAAATAATACACGCGGAGTAGATTTGTAATTGGTATATGCACTTTCGAGGTTGTTTGTGGAATTTTGTGTTTATGCTCCTCTTGGTTTGGATTTTGACTCGTTTGCTTCCCATAATCTTGCTTTCTCATGAGCCTTTTCCTCCCTGCTGTCCTTTTCTCCTCCCATTGGAGGTTCTGTTACATGTCCTCAGGTAGACAATAGGCAGAGTCTATTGTCTGTAATTTTCTCACCTTTTGATTTAAGGCTCTTGCATACTATTATCCTTATTTTAAAATCCTCCTGTAAACAAATGCATCAAATTTCCAGGTCACGGCGCTCATTTGTAGTTGAAAACATTGGCTTCCATGACATTGTGACTGTTGGTACTTAGTGACCGCAACTGTTGGTATTTTCAAATCCAGTCTTGTTATTCATGTTGTTTTGGACATTAGATGAAGGCAGCCTGAATTCTTAAATGCAATAGAAATAGCTATTTCAAGAAAAAATGCTTAAGTAACTGAGAAATTGCTTCTCTGAACTCTGCTCTGATGGTTGATGCCATTTACCTCCTCCCGTGTCAACCAGTTGGGTATCGCCAGACCTTGAGCAGTTCCTTTTCCCATATAGCATTGAAGAAGAAAGACTGTTCTTATGTGCTGCAGGATCTACTTACGTAGAGACACCGGAAAACAGACAGACAGATCTCTTAACGCTTTGAAGACCAGTGTGATGGAGGGCTGATCATGGGATCTCTTCTTGTCGTTGTCTTGTCTGTTGTGAAGTCCACACGCTGGTTAGTCTTTCTTCCATGTCACCTCCATGAGACAATGAATACACAGCCTTTCGAGATGTGTGGTCAGCAGTATTCTGCAGTCTGCTTGGTCCAGGTAGGCATAGATCAGTGATCAGACCTTTGGAAAGATGAAAAAGAGAGAGCAATGGCAGAGCCAGCAGGCTTAGACGTGAAACAGCCCAGGAAATGATCTGTACGTGTAAGTGCTGCAGGTGGCCTTTCCCGGCTGTGATCATCACCTCTGGTGCACAGATCCTATAGGCACAGATGGAAACTGAGCCAGGTGTCAGGAGTCATGGCTTTCAGAGACATGGAAAGGAAAAAAATAAATTAAAAAAAATTTAAAAAGCAGAAAATTAAAATGTAGTTTTGAAATGGAGTCATTCTATACTGTTTCACGCACAAAAAGCCCATGTGGACAAGCATCGAATTGTGGAGATCAGAAATCTACTCATAAGATGCTTCTGAAAAGAGGGTCATTGAGCAGATATTTAAGATATAACAAGACAAGTTATGTCATAAAAGTGTAACCGTGTCACTCCAAGCAGTAAGTCTCTGGAAACAGCTTCAATTGCAATTTTTCCCTGTCCCAAGTAAGTTTTCATTCTTGGCAGCGAAGATCTGAAGTGCTGTTTGTTAGCATAATTTACAGATGACTGACAGTATGCTCAGTCCTCTGAGTCCTCATGTAAAAGACAGATCTTGCTATTGAAAAATATATAAGAAATCCAGAAAAAAACCAGGGAGTGTACAATATTCCCAAGTTAGGAACAGCACACGTGGCTTTTAATGGTAGTTTGATTCTGGGATATAGGAGAAGTGATATCTTTCAGATGTGTTTCAATGAGAGCCAGAACATTTTCTTTTTTTCCTTTTCCTACTCATCCGGAAATGCTTAGAAAAGAGCAATTCCACCTATTGGTCTTGTTGATGGCTGTTTTCTTCTAGTATAAGGAAATCGTTTCCACTTACATTAGACCATTATCTCATACGGATGTGGAACAGATTTCCATCCGCTGCTCTTGGCTAGAGAGGAAATAGTGAAAGAAATCTGGGGGAAGTTGGGTAAAGAAAAAGAAAATTTTAGGTAACTTAAACCACTGAACTGTGTGTCCTGACTTTGCCTGATAATTCCTCATTTTTGGAGCGACAGTGATGAGAATAACTCGGGAAAACGCTGTGCCAGGTCTCGCCGATGGTGGTAGGTGAGTGCTGCTGTACTAACATTTTTGCTTTAGGCCGGCAAAGTCTTTTACTGCTGATAAGATGCTGAGCTGCAGGATGTTGTAATGCCTTCTGTAACTCTAGCAGTGTTAATTATTAATTTTTGTAATTATTATTAATAGAAGTATACTGGGGAAAGAGGTCTTTCAGTGAGACTGGTTATACAAAGAGATAATGTTGGTATGGAGCATCAGATATACCAGAACCAGAAATATATCTATCCTTGCTATTACTGGACTTGGAAAAGACTCAGTAATTTGGGTGGTCTACAGCTGTTTGTAAATGCCTGAGTCTTTTTTTTTTTTAAGTGGTAGAAAATTGCAAAATATGTAGGCGAAACATTGTTTTCCCTTAAGTATCATGTTTTAATAAGTCCCGCTAAGTGATGGTCCATTGGCAGCGTTAAGACCAATCTAATGTCTCAAAGCTACCGATGCAATTAGAATGTATGAAGGATCAGTCTTTAAAAATTACGCTAGCTAGGTGTCTAGCTATTTAAATAGCACATGTATATATTCAAAACAAACCAAAACAAAGTAGAATACCTTTGGGGGCTCCTTTTTCCCAGAACTGTTAAATCCCTCTCCTAGAATAACTCCCAGCTCTTTCACCTGTGTTTCAGATAACGTTTGAAAAAGGGAACTGTCAGATCAGATTTTCTTTTTGCTGGACCCTATTAATCGGAAAACCCCTGGAATTTCTTGGTATCAACCTGCAAGACATGCTTCTGGTATAGGCACCCAGCAAACTCTAGCCTTGGACAACTGGAACAGTGAAAAAGGCATAAGTAAATATGTTCTTGAAATTACATTTTAAAATTGGTTTAGGCAGTTTTCATCTTCAAGTCATTTTGCAGTTAAAACCCAATTATGAATAGTTAAATTCAGGTTGAAGAATCCAGTTTCTTCTAGTTCTGCATTAAACAAGTTGCCAGAACTTACCTGGTGGTAATGGGTTAGGTAGGAAGCATTCTCTGAGGCAGCATCGCTAAACTGCACACTTCATTCACACATGTAGCCTAGAATAGTATTTTTAAAACATTAATTTGCATAGAATGCAGTTACTGTCTTTCAGAAAAAATTAATTACCCTTCCCCCAATTGGACCTATCTATGATTAAACTGAAATGCAAAAGTAGGATTCATGCTTTTTGAAAAATGTGTGTTTGCCAGGCTCTCATCTGAATTGTAAATAGCAGCTTTGGGTTTGAAATTAGACATGGGCTTACAGTCCCATTCCACAGCTGAGCAAATGAAAGATGGATTTGGGTAGTGTTGTCTATTTTCCTGGTAGTTTGCGTGAAATGGGCAACTGCTGGACATAAAAATACCAGCTTAAAATTCCTTCATGTGTTTTGTGTTGCTGGAAGTTCAGATTGTACTTGTTGATTTAAAATTGGACATTGAAATCATATGTTGGCAGCGGTTAAAAAGTACGGTGTTTACTTGTCATCAGAACTGCTTTCATCCTGGAAAACATCAGCTATTTATTTTGCTCAAACCGCTGTCTAATACTTCTGAAGTAGGGGGGCTCTTGCAGCCTGGGTGGGGGCTGCAGCAGTGTGTGTGGGGGTTACTTTGAAGCTATCCTGAACTGACATCTCAGTGAAGCACAAAGAAACATTACACTACCCAACATGATGTCTTGGATGCGATGTAGAAATTTTAGGTAATAGGAGGGATCAGGCAGAGTAAATTCCAGCAAAGCCTTGACAACCCCATGTCCTTTCTCAAATTATACCCGATTTCTGAAATTGGAAACTTGAGAATGATGCTGTTGGCTGAATTTGTCTTCAGATTATATTAGCTTTATTTAGTATGTGTTTTGTTCTTGTTTTTCTACTCTGAACCAAGATCACTATGAAGAGAACGAGAATTAATTGTATAACCATTGTATTAATACTGTGCATGAGAGTCTCTGTCCTCAGAGACGCTAAAACTCTGGCTGGATAGCCCATGAGCAACACAGCTTTGAAGATGTTCCTGCTTGGAGCTGGAGGTTGGAGAAGATCTCCGCTGGAGGTCCCTTCCAACCTAATTTATCCTGTGATTTTGTGGTTCCAACAGAATTATTCACTATGCTTCTGTCGATCGCTTCTCAGCAAACCGGTTGGAGATGGAGATAGCGGGGATTCGCCCCCAGAACTTCTATCAACTGTGTGGTAGAACACGTGCGTCATAGAATGGCTTGGGTTGGAAGGGACCTCCAGTGGGCATGGGCATGGCCATGGGCAGGGACACCTTCCACTAGACCAGGTTGCTCAAAGCCCCATCCAACCTGGCCTTGGACACTGCCAGGGATGGGGCAGCCACAGCTTCTCTGGGAAACCTGGGCCAGTGCCTCACCACCCTCACAGTGAAGGATTTCTGATGGACAGGCACCTTGGCTCTTGGGTTGCAGATCAGACTTACACTAGCAATTCAATTTTTGTATGTGAGAATGTGATCCATATCTTTCTTCAGTCCTCAGCTGGGGTTGCTGTGCAGTGCTGCTGTCCAGTAGCATCCCTGTTCAGTCCCAAAGGCATTTTAGAAGACAAGTCTTTCTCCATATGTGGAAAAGCTTTGGCATTTTGAATAAAAAAGGAAAAAGAAATGGGACACACTCAGCATATATATACTTGCATCTTTTCTGCAATGATTAAATATCTTTAAAATGTTCCTTCCAACCCAAACCAGTCTATGATTTTGTGATCCTATTAATGAGGAATAATCGACTCTGCTGTTAATGATAAGATATGATGGTAGTTGAATGGGTGCAATCAGTTTGGCAGTCTTAGATATTGCTGCAGGAATAGTTTCATCTCTTTATTACAGGTCGCCTGAAAGCAGTTAATCTGAAGTAATTTAGTTGTGATATGACCTGGCTAGTCTCAAAATGACACTTTTAAAGAAGTTGCCAAATAGAGCCATCTGTTTTCTTATACTCTAATTGCTCATTCGGCCCGAACAGCTCAGCAGATCTAAGGAAACCAGTTAGCGGCGAGGGCCAAGTGTTGATGTGCTGTTCTGAAGCTGTCTCAGTATGAATTAAGACTCCTTGTCAGGAGCACAAACCCAGAGCCTTAGAGTGCTTTTCTTTATTTTTTTGTTTTATACTTCCCTACTTATCTGCTTGTGCTTCTGTTCACATCACCTATTCTGCACTACAGATGAGGCTGCTGAGTCTTATCGTCTCTCCTGCTTGGTAAGAAGTGACCTTTAAATTGCTTTTCCTGCAGCTTTCCAGGCACTGAGAGCCTCCTCTGAAATGATTTTGTGAAGCCTCGGCTCTTAAGGCTTTCAAATTCTTCCTTAGGATGCACTTCTATTATAGAGGTTGGAAGAAAGGTGCTTCTCAAAGGGCAAAACCTCCATGCTAGGCTGTGTTTTATCATCTCACTGAAGTTTCAGTTGCTGCTTTCTTCAGTGTCCCTCTTTAGATGACGGGTTGCAAGGAGAGGCACTGCCAGAGATCCCAAGCCCTGTGAGCTTGCACTGTCCATACTCGGAGCCGACCGAAAGCGTGCCATTGCCTTTAGTGCAGCCCCGGGAGCAAACGCTGCGGTTGGAGCAGGTGCTGCACCAGCGACATTCGTGCAGCTATGAGTGGTTTGAGCATAAGCAGAGCAGCTTCTCATCTGTCTGCAAATTTCTGTCTAGAGACGGGCGCCCTCCCAGCTCTGTTGCTTCCTCCTTCCTTTGAGCGGCTTGCCGTGGAGTCCTTTGCCAGCTATAAACTATTTCGGCTCTCGGCAGGCTCTGCTGTTATTGCAAACAAAGAGGGGGAATAAAAGCTCTCTGCACTTAATGTGTGCTTGACTTGAAGCAGGGGAGGGAAGGAGAGGGTGCAGCAGGCGGCTGGCTCCAGGGTCAGCTGGCCCTCCCAATTGCACCAGGGTCACTCGTTAGAGCCCTGCTGCTTTATGGGGCACAAACTAGCCCTAGGGCTGTTGCTCCTTGCTGTGCAATGTTTGTTCTTTCTTTCTTCTGGGAACAAAGTTCATTGCTATTTTTATCTGTATTGTGTAGTGTTTAGTGGAGTTTTGGGTGCTGTAAGAAGCGATCAATAATACTTGTTGACTGACCTCTGAACAAAGCTTCCTATTGCTCACAGAGAAACAAATGTTGTGAGCAACTTGCTAAAAGCAGCTCTAATTCAGCAGAAACCCTTGGGGAGAACCTCAGCAGAAGCTGCTACCGATTCTGAAGGGTGTCTGTCCTTGCTTGGCGAAGAAGGAGGTACTGAGCAGAACAAGGCCAGGATGTGTTCGCAGGGTGGGTGCCTGTTGATGTGCTTCCTAGAATGACATCTCATGCTTTTGGAGGCTTCTTTTGGTGGAGATGTTGACAGTTGGGGTAGAAATATGACTGGACTACCTAATCCTTGCTTTATTGGGTGAGAGTTCAGTAGCTGGCTGGGGACGAAGTTTAACTTGAGCAAAAGTGGCTAAAGAGAAAAAGATCACTTGGGATATTGTTGTGGCTGTGTTTTAATGAATGCCCTTCTCTACCGGCTAAGGAACTTGGGTTGTAAACTGCTCTAAAAATATTCTTTGATGCAATCTCTTCTTTGGAAATAGGTTACTCAGATTTGCAGGCATCTAGCCATGCTTTTTTCTTGGAGCCACCGAATGGTTTGGGTTGGAAGGGACCTTTCAAGGTCACCTACTCCAACCCCCATGCCATGGGCAGGGACATCTTCAACCAGAGCAGGTTGCTCAGAGCCCCGTCCAGCCTGGCCTTGAATGTTCCCAGGGATGGGGCATCGACCACCTCTCTGGGCACCTGGGCCAGTGTTTCACCACCCTCAGCATAAAACATTTCGTCCTTACATCTAGTCTGAACCTCCCCTCTTTCAGTTTAAAACCATCACCCCTTGTCCTGTCGCTACAGGCCCTGCTAAAAAGTCCCTCCCCATCTTTCTTACAAGCCCCTTTAAGTACTGGAAGGCTGCAGTAAGGTCTCCCCGGAGCCTTCTCTTCTCCAGGCTGAGAAGAGCCACCGCCTTCTGTCTGTTATGACTGGGAAGATGTCTATCCTTGCACTTAAGTGCTGTTAGTATAGACATAGGGATACCATAGTGGCAGGCATAGCAGTATATATACGCTCCTGATGTGTTTGAAGGTTGAATGCCTATAAAACCATGAGTAGTGTGGGGAAGGCAAGCAATCGGTCCTGACTTGCTGTCTGTTCAGTACAAGAACTGGGGGATGTTGAGTGAAACTGGCAGCAGGCTTGTTAGAAAAGAGTTGTTCTTTTCATATGTGTAGTTCAGCGGTTGAACTCATAGGCCCAGCGTGGTGCAGAGAGTAAGAGCTTGCACTGGTTCAGAAGTGACTGGAAGAGTTCATAGAAAAGGTCTGTAAGTGCTGCTGAATCCTTCTTTCTCAGGGAACCTGTGAACAGCAATGTGCTAGAGGTGAGGAGCACCCTGTGAGGGAGCAGCACGGTATGCTTGTCCTTTCCGTGTGTCCTCACATGCCTGGCATCCTTTGCGTCATTGAGGATGCTTAACCCCTTTGCTTCAGGTTGGCCTAATAAAGTGTGTGATTTCCATGTCCTCCAGAACCTCTGCCTGGCTGGTACTGGACAGGAATTGCAGCAGGCACTTGGTGTTGCGCTCGTGGAGACCATTGCAATTACCATTTCATTCTTAATAAGCAATAGCCATGCCCTACTCCCAGATGGATTTAGCTTAGGATACCATTTCTGAGCGGCCTCAGCCCTTGTTCTGAGCTCCTCCGGGTTCCACCAGAGCTTCTGCTGAATGGCCATGGACACCTGGTTTGGATGCCTGAAAACAAGCCTTGCGTATGAGATTGAGCTGTGTCCTCTTCCGTACCGCAGAGCTGCCTGCCTGCATCCTGTGTAACATTTGAAAGATCGGACATGGACCAAAATCCAGAGTTGAGAGTTCAAATTGAGACAGAGTCAGAGCTACTACTGCTGCCTCGTACAGCCTGTTCCCTTGTCCAGGAAAATTAGTGGCATCCTCTGCAGTGATTTTGTGGTTTTTTTCCCCAGACCTCATTTTACTGCTGTGAAATTGCACCTGTGTTAAACAGAAAACAGTAAAGACACATTATTTGTATCTCCTGCTCTCAGTTTCTGCTTTCAGAACTCATTATCTTTCCTGCAGCTCAGGCTGTAGCTGGTGGGAGCCCAGGTCCATTTTATTTTCTGCTGTATCATTTCTTTCAGCACAATCTCAGACTCTAAACCTGAGCATTTCATATTTTCGCCTGAACAAAAGGGAAGTGGAGGTGTTTCCTGAAAAAATGATGTGAAACACATCTCCTCCCAAGCTCCCCAAATGCCGGAGTCATCTAGACATTTTCTAACGGGTACAACTTTGGGATGGGGAAGACTGGGGCAGCAAGTCAGTGGTCCAGAGTGATTGTGCCGAGATGGGATCAAGCAAGATTCCTGCAGCGGTCTGTATAATCCCTTTTGCAGTCTCTCTCTCTTTCCTGGAGGCGAGTTAAGGAGCTGTGGGTTAGACAAGGCATTCTCTGGAAGAAGGATATAGAAGATGGGTTGCAGGTGTAAGGTCTGTCCCCTTGTCACCTGCACTAGCTCCCATGAGCTGACAGATACACCTGAGCCAGCAGGAACTGCTGATGCCTCCACGGCTGCCCAAGATCTCTCTCTTTGCTGCAGGAGAGAACGAGCTCATTTTGCTGAGTCTTCATCACCCCTCTGCTTCTGCTGGGCTCCCACATGTCGCAGGTAAAACGATGACTAATATTGCGCTGCTGTGTCCCTGGCTGTCTGGGTGCAGTCACAGCTGCTGCGACTGCTAAAGTAAGGACTGGAAAATGGGGTTATTTTCTTCTCAGTTTAAAAGATGAATAATTTTGTCTCCTTGTTGCTTCAGGTTTGCCATTGCCAGTTCATATTCCAGGTATGGTAATGAGAGATTCTGTCTGCACCCTTCCTGGTGATGCTAATTGTGTCTGTGCAGTGGAAGAAGTCAGAAGTGGTCCACAGAGATGGTTTCTTTGCTTGATGAGTGATCAGCTGCTTTCTGGACCTTGAGATTCTCCAGGAATATGTGGTGTTGGGAGAAATCCTGGCCACCTAGCTGGAAAACTCCAGCCCTCCTTGTTCGGCCTCCTTGGCCAGGATAGATTAGTTGTTGTTCCCTAATGCTGTTTACCCTCAGGGGAAGTGCATTGCCCTGAAACAGAAGTCACTCTCGAAACTCTTCCATAGTATCCCTTTTATATTCCCAAAACGCTCATATGCAATTTCAGGAGGTGAGGGAGCTCTTTACAGGGTATTTGCCAGCTACAAGCCTTGAAGCATCCATTAACACCACTGATACAAAACCCAGCAAAGTCTTGGCTGGGACTCTGTGGAGCTCCAGCTCTGTTGACAGCTCAGATGGGTATATCCATAGGGAATTGCTGTGGCAGCTTGTACCATTCCAGGTGCTCTTAATACCTCTTGAAAGAAGTGTTCCTATCTCAGAATCAGAGGTACCTCTGTGAACTAGACTCAGATCCCTTAGGACATAATTTGGTACTTTAACCATAAATCTTCCTTTTTCTGTATCTTTTCTGATAGAGGTGGAACTTGTATCTTACAAGGATCTAGTATCTGACTGTAGGTTTTAAAGCAAGGCTGTTTGGATGATAATGTGCATGTTATTACTTTCAGTTTACCAACTCCTCCGTAAATAGGACAGTGGCAGTTAATCCCATTTGTCATGTCTGTTAGCTCAAAGCCAGCACGAGGATGGTGACACTTCTCCATTCAGCTGGACAGGGGTTGCAGAATGTGTTTGTGCCCATGAGGAAGAAATTGTAATGTTTGCATTTGTTTATTCCAAATTACTCAGTTTCAGATCTGCTAGCTAACAGGCTAATGGTGGTGCTCTATCGTGGTGGTAGGCTGGAAGAGGACTCTGTAAGGTGTTATTTATCCTTTGGACCACAGAAATCATTTCCTTGATTGTCCTTTGACCAAGTCATCCCTATGTTTACATCCTTCTGCTGCCCCCACCCCCGCTCAAGCTTTTCACACGTAAGCCCTTTGCAGCCTATCTTTGCCCTATGTGTTGTTTCTCATTCTGTAGGAGAGGCTGTTGTCCACCTCCAGTTGTCCTTTGGTGGCAGCTCTCCTCCTCTTCCTCCTTCACCATTTGGTTTCGTCAAGCTCATGCTGCCCTGATGGCCAAGAAGAGCTGCCTGTAGACACCTGCATGACTGCTACCTTTGCTCCTTGGATGTATCTTCTCCGCTGTGATACTGCCAAGGTACCAGTGTACGGTGATGAGCGCAGGTTGTGCTCCCCAGGGCTGCCTTGTTTTATACTCAACTGCTGTCTCCCATAAAGCTGGTAGGTGGTTTGTGTGTGACAGCTGTCACAGCGCTTCACTACTGGGATGGAGAGCACTCTGCTAATGCAAACGCGAATAAGTGCGATTTAGTTTGCTTTTTATGCCTCATTTAATCATCAGTGCAAATCCACACATTAGCAAGTAAAAAGTTACTGTTCACAGCACTGGAACCAAATTAAAAAACATTCATAAGCTTATAGCAAAACTCTCCAAAAGAAACTACTGAGATCTGCTTTGGAAATTACAGAAACTTGGCCACTCCTAATAAGGTAGTTTATTTTGGGAGACAGATTAAAAGCCACGCTGGTTATGGGAACGTGATGTATTTCAGGGCAATGCTGAGTGAAGAACTAGCACTTCTTACTGTCATCCTACTGAATCCAAGCCTGTAAATGTCTTTGTAGTATCTGTGGGTGAAATACCTGCTCTTGGCACAGTACTTCTCATCCAGCCAGCCAAAAGATACGGAAGATTGGAGCTGGAAGAATGATCCTTTGTTCTGAAAGTCCACGGATCCGTAATGATTCATCTTCAGCTTGTTTGCAGCTTAGGGAGCAGAACAAGCCCTGACAGTGAGTGTGGGTGAGCTGCTGAGGCGCAGGCATTCGCGTTCCCTTGCTTCCCTTGTGGGGAGGCTTTCCTCACTGAACAGATTTAATAAGTTTTTAGAGGCTCGAAGGGCTTGCTCAATGCATCTAGCCTGGCTTTCTCTCAACTGGGCTGTGGGACTTCATGTGGTAACATCTCCGTCAGGCGTGTAGCTTACAGGTGAAGTAGCGCATGTGCTTCACAGAGATCTGTATTCTTCATTTACTGCATATGTTCTCCCCAATAAAGGACTCATGACATAGTTCAGGAATTGGAGCTAGTTTAATTACGTGGAGTAGTTTTGGATTAACCTGAAACCTCTGGTAGTTGGTGTCTTTGGATTGATCAGTAAGGGGTCTGTCACGAAATTATACAGACCCGTGTGAAGTCTCCAACCTGTGTCAGGAATATACATAGGATATATAAGGCATGGACCAGCAGATCACCTCATTAACCAAATTACCTCAAAATCACCTCAGCTGGTCAGGAGGGAGCTAAACCCACCCTAGCTGCTGCACAACTTCCAGCCGGCTCTTGGGAAGCGGGACATGGGGGTAGACATCAGGTTAACAAAAGTAAAACAGAGTAAGATGTATGATTGCTGGGAGTCTGATGTTGAGAAAAAAAGCGATGTGTAGCTGTAATTAACAGCCAAATAATTGAGTGGATTGCCAAAGTCATGCAGGATATGAAGCATGATGTATATGGAGAACGTGCAGTGAAAGAGGTTTGCAGGAGATTATCTGAGGTTGTAGGCTGTTTCACGGCAGCTTCCGCTTGCTAAAAAGGCCACCCCTGCAGGGCAGAGCCTGCTGAAGCAGCTGTGAGTCCCATCTTTTTGGGAATATTGTGAGTTCCCAAATCTTTCCTGGGCTGCACATATTTTCTCGGTCTCATTAGCCCTGGGAAAGTAAAACACCAGAGTTCGTGCTGCATTCATCTGAAGCCTTACTTTGTTTTTTGAAAAAACACTGAACAGCCTTAAAAAAAACCAGGATGCTTTTTCTTTTCTAGTGAAAGCAAGTGTTAAATACTGGATTACAAGATTGGAAATAGAGTCGTATTTTTATGTGGCTCTTTTGTAGTTCCAGGATTAAGTTTGACAAAGATCCTCTTCAGCTACACCAGTGTTTCTTTAGCTTTGGATGCTGGTGACCCCAGAGCTTTTCCTACCATGTTAAACTCTCTGAGATGAAGTCTTTCTCTCTATATTCAAGATGGAATTTCCTTTTTCTCCTTCTTAGTATTTTGTTAACCTATTTTAGGAATGATTCTTCTGGATTTATACCAAATATAGCTGCTGTGACTCAGCCTCCTCTGTTCCTGGTTTTGAACTTGGAGATCTACTTGCTGCTTTTGCATTTTGTAGCACTTCCCTCCACCTCTGTAATTTCCCCCTCTTCATTTCTAATCCAGACCTCTTGCATTTCTCAAGTAGCATTCTTCAGTTTAAATGGCTTTCCTATTGATCCCAGGATTTTTAAGACTGTCACAATATTTTATAAATCAGCATCAGAAAAAGAATTCTGTACAGGAGGTTCACTGTATCCAGTTGGCCATTATACTGTCACGAAGCCCTCACCTGCTATTTTAATAATACAAATGATAGATATGGAACTTAAGTGTGTTATTTTGGTTGTTCTAGACCTCTAGGGAGACTCTCCTCCTCCACATAGCACCTGGGGAGGAAAGTTCCTCATGAGCTATGTGCACGGACTGTCATCTGTTGGAGTCCGTCATGATGCTTGTGAAGGTTGCTGTCTCAACCATGGTCCACATTGCAGGAAGGAAAGTCCATCGGGGTTGAATGTTATTTTGCAATTTGTACGCGCTTATGTTGAGGGCAGGGTGAATGTAATGGTGAGCAGTGCCTGATCTACAGACCTAGAAGCTACAAAGTGCTCCTCATGTCGCACAGAGTTGGGGCAGGATCGCGGCAGTTTTCTGCCTGCATGGCAGCCTTGGCTCAGTCGGTAGGTCATTTGATTGTATGTGTGATCTCCCGTTAACGGCCAGTAATGGGGCAATTACTGCCCGTTGCGGATGTGAATGTCCATTTACTATGATCTAGACTGAAATCATTAACTCATTTCACGCAGATTATTCAATAGCCATGAGATGGACACAGTGTGATGCAGAAAGGCGGAGAGGCATGGGAAGCTGAATTTGTCGATGATGTTGACTCAGATTTGCAAGATGGTACAGGGATTGATGAATATTTTTGCTTGCCTCTTAATTGCCAGTAACTGGCAGCACAGACTTAGCAGTTCTCTCTCGTGTTCAGTTTTCTATTTCCCCCCCTCTAATGTCTGCAGAAGATTTTCAAAATCAGATGGCAACAGTGAATTGCAAATCAGAAGGATTAGCATTTGTATCAAACACACTCCAGCAGGAGGAGATTACAAGTCCTGGGTCAGCCGATAGCAAGAGCTCAGGAGCGTAGCTATGGAGCCGGTGCTGCTGGAAGGGATGAGAAGGAGCAGAGTTCAGTGACATCGGCCACCTGATAGTCTGCTCTGGTCCTTCTACAAGGCTGCCTTGACAGATGTTTTGCCTCTGCCAAGATTTGGTGGTCTCCAATGGAAATGCTTGGAGGTTTCACCTCTCTCTGCAGAATAAAATCCTTCAAAAAAATGTCATTCCTGTTCTTCAGTATCATATCTTTCTTTCTCTTTCAGCCAGTAACAAGTATTTTGCATCAGATAAAAAGCCAGTAGAGGTGCAGGCACATGCTTCATCTTTTTACGGATGCTTTCTGTGTAGGCTGATCTGAACAAGGAAGGGATGTGAGACCAGTAAGCATCAATGGCAGCTTCGCCAAGAGGTGAAAAAGGCCCTACTCATCCACGCGGAGCGCAGGTCTAAAACACCTGCGGTTTTGTATGCGCACAGCGTGGTGTCATGTTAATTTGAAAACTAATAGTGCTAGCTGGGGGAAACCTGGGCTGCTTCTGCAAAGGGCTTAAACGCTGAAGGTACACATTCACTTAATTGCTTGCCTGTGGCAAGCAGATTGCCTAAGGGTGAAATTAAAGTGCCACTCCTAGAAAGCTTTCTAATTACATTTTTGTAGCCTTCAGCCACATTAGAGGGACAAGTCTGACACCGTAGTGCAGACATCTAAATCTAGGCACTATTGCTTTATTATTTCTGGAGAAAATGGAGGGATGTGAAGTGCATCTTCCTCTCCGTGTGTCGTGCGTCTTCCTCTGTAATTGGACTGGGAGCATTTTGCACATTGAGGGGTGCTGGCGGGGGAAGCACGGCCCCAGTAATGCAGGGACCCCTGAGCCCCAGGAAATTTATACTGAGATACTTCATGGGGTGTCATGCACTGTGCTTTGACTTCTCCACACATGCGCCATTCTGTTTAAATTCATTCATATATGTAAAGAAATTGAAATATAAAACTTATGTTTAAATATAATACCTAAGTGTATATTATAAATTGAAAAGGAATAACCAGATTATTTTGTAGTTATTGAAGNGGGGGCGGGGGGGAAGAAAGAAAGAAAGGGGGGACCTTGGGGAAGTGTCTTGCTGTGTAATGCTCATTCTTTATGAAGTGTATATTCCCAGGCTCTCCAGATCGTAGAGGTCATGATTACTCTCACAATTTGCCCTCCTCTTCTTTCCATCAAGGACATTTTTTTTCCCCCGTGTTGCCTGGCAATCCATGTGAAGATCACTTAGGTCCTGCCCTGTGCTCTCCCTCTGTTTTCTGTGCCGGTCACATTGTCGAGCGTCTTAGGACTGGTCTTCCAGAGGATGCACATCCAGCCTGGTTTCTGTCTTACTAAAGGGGTGTGCTCCCTTCTGGGCTGCAGGGGATTTTGCTATGCTTACTATATATTTGATTCTTTCTAGATCCCAGTTCCTTGTTAGCTCTCCAGGCATCATTCTTCCTTGCTGTTGGAATCGTCTCTTAAAACTGATTTAATCTTTGAACTGAAACCAGGAACTCGATTTCTGTTCTTTTTTAAGAAAAAAAAGGTGCCACCCAATATTTCACAAAATACTGCCTGTGAATATCAGCTTATTTTCCAAGCATGTAAAAACAAACCTGTGAATTCATTAAAAACTAGAGTGAATCTTAACAAAATTTGTCCCCTACCAGGCTGTGTTTTTCATCACAGGTAATATCAATTTGGGCACTGTCAGAGCAGAGAAAAATTTGGAGAAGGGAAATCTCTTGAGTAGGTGGTGTGCACCTGTTGTATGATTGATAGAGTTAATTTAAGACTTGAATTGAATTGTTATGAAGAATGATGGCAAAAAGGTTATTATGTACAGAGGTGATGCTTATCAGCATGAAAATAAACGTGTCACAAATTGGGTGCAAATCAAAGGCCTGGTTTTTTTTTTCTTTTTCTTTTTCAAAATGCATAAATAAGGGGTGTGTGTCTGTAAATCATGTAATCACTGTCTAACATACGTGAGGATCTTTGCAGAATATGCAAGAGACTTTGCTCTGTAGAGTTTATAATGTAAAGCTGTGAGGCTACAGACATCTCTGTGTGCTTAAACCCACCTGGGTTTAAGCCTACACCTAAGTGTGTTGTAAAATAGCTGCAGCACTGAATTCTAAGACTAATTAAATTATTGGTCATAGGTAATACCTCCCTGACTATCTATTTGGACATGCAGAAGTGCTTGATTTCGCATTGGCTTTGGTACAAGGCAGCAGCAAGCGTGTGTTTTGGTGTCTTACTTCTGTTACGTTATTCATGGTGTGAAGACATAGATAGATACTAAAGTTTAATTTCAGTGTATTTTGGAGAAGGGCATTCATTACCTGAAGATTATACGTTCTGTTTTCAGTTATTTTGCCTTTGTACCTGTAATACTACTGAAATGATATTAAAAACGCAGAAAGCTTAGGCAAGCTGACAATGAAACAGATTTTGTAGAGATGGTCTGAGTTGCCGTGGCAGCATGAAAGATTTGGGGTAACCTGTTGACTGTAGATGATATTTGAAAAACAGAAATTCACTGAATCTGTTAAATTGCAAAATTGATTTCTTACAATAGGGATTAACATGAAATAAAGGCATTTTGTGGCAAATGGAAACTTTTAGACATTCTTTTTTTTAGCATCAAACGGACACTGATTGATAGGAAATAAGATTTTTATCACAGCTATGTTGAAAGGCATCGTAGCTCTCAGTGCGGAGGCTCCGGCATCCTTCAAGCCAAAGCAAATGTGAATGATAGATTAGTGAATTAAACTAATGATATAATTGCTGGATGCCCTCTTGAGTTTTAACATTGCATAATATCCTTCGACAAATGAACGTGTTAATTTTTTGGGGATTGCTTTTAACAAAAATATCAATAGTTGCGATTGGAAATGCGACTTCACTCTTGGACACCGAGAGCATCATCGTGGATTGGATTTGCATGAGTATCACATTGTTAATATTTTAAAACACTAGGATTTTTTTTTTTTTTCCTACACACGGATGTTGAAGCCCTGTTGTTTCAAATGGCTCCACATATCCTTGACCTTACACGCAGGAGAAATCAATTTGAGGTGAATAGAAATGTTCGCGTGTGAAGACCAATATTTGCTTAGCTGCTCCAGAGTAAGCTTTTCCTTTTAAACATTTCCGAGAGACCTCGAAGACTTTTTCAGTTGTTTTTTAATGTCAGCATACACTGTTATTTTAAGGAAGAAGGGAATGACTGCTCTGCTTTTAGTTTCTGCTGTGCCATTAAATCCCCAAACTGGCCTTATCCCCTGCCCCCCCGGATGGAAAACAAGAAAGCAAAAGCTGGGTTGTCTGGCCAGCCTGAATCATCGGCTGGGGATTTAGCAGTTCTTTTTTGCTGATATAAACTGCAAGCTGTAAGCTCCTTCAAACTTCATTGAATCTCTTCCCACTCTTTAGTTTGGGAAGGAGGGTCCGGAAACCTATGAAAAGTCTTAATTGTTGACTTGCTGTGGCCTTTCAGCCCTTTTCTTTGTGTGTGCTGCAAAAGCATTCCTGGTTTTGGCCTCCTGGGCTGGGTATATTCACTGGAAACCTGAATGAGTGTTTAGGTGAATAAAAGCACTGAAAAATCCTCCTGTAATGGCAGGCTGAAAAATTCTTGGTTCTTACAGTGATTATGAAACGAATATGCTAATTGACTGCACATTGCATGCATTATAGAGTCATATCATATATTCAGAGATCTTGGTCTCCTGTCTCTTGTATAGTGTCTGCTACTATCTTTCAGTAATTCCTGTATTGAATGTTTAACTTGTGTTTGAGACCTAGTACAGCTTTATAAACATATGTAGCCTTCATGTAAAGATTTCAAGTGATTGATCGTGGTCATCTAATGCAAACTTTCTTTCTCTTATGCTGGTTATACGTTGTTTTACTGCATATTTTTACAGCATCTACCCATAGAGGCTTAGACTCAGAGTCTATAGAAGAAATACCACGTAATAAAGAATTCAGATACGGTGTGAGCTGGATACGTACTAGAGTGGTAGGGCATATGTACAGAAGGAGGTAGGCATTCCTGATAGGGAGGGAGGATGCTGAAGGTCAGCTCCTTCACCCACCTGCAGCCACCCAGAAGCACAGCACAGTTTGGTCATGGAGGCAATTGGGTTTGGGCAGCTGGTGAGATGCGTGGGACATTGTGCTGGGGCGGTGATCCCCACCAGTGCTGCTCAACCTTCAGCCAAAGCAGTGCAAAGCTTTTGTAGGCCAGGGGAGGAGAGCTAGCTGTAGACCACCCGGTCTCCACTCCACTTTGATGTTTGAGAGCTGAAGGTGATTAAGTAAGTCTTTAGAATTTAATTGGTTGATTTAATTTCATATTTTCAGTTTGAATCATCTTTATTTTGATGGCTTGTAATAACTGCAGCACCGCTGCCTTTGGGTGTGCATCCCTCTTTGGTTTTTTTTAGACCAGACTGTCCCGTATTTCCTTAGGAAGTAAAAATCCTGCCTGAGCTCTGCCTGTGGTTGTTGTGAATATCTTATTTTCTTGAGTTCTGTTTGTTCGTCATTTGGCAGCTTTCACCCGAAAAAGCCAACAGCGTTCTTTTACTTATTTTTCATGTGATAACAAGTTGCCACATATATTAGCTAGGTATTGGTGGTCCTTAGTAGCGCCAGGCACACCAAGACCAGCATAAATCTGGGGCCTGTTGTTCTCCTTCCATGTAGCTTGATTTCCAAACAGAGTGAACGAATGTCAGCGTCTGTCTGTCCTATGGGTAGGAAAGACTTTCAGTCTCCTGGGCTCATTAATACAGTACCTCTTGCCAACACGAAATTACAAAAAGAGAATGATAAACAGACCTCTTGCCAAAGCTGTCTTTCCGCTAACAGATTTAGCCTGTGCTCTCCTTCGTCTTCCCTGGTACAGCTTTGTTTTAGAACAAAGATTGCAAAATATTTAAGGAAGAAGGGACTATTAGGGAGGATTGATCCCTTCCATTTGCACTGTTAATCTTCATTTTTCCCAGTGTCTTATACCCCGTCTTTGTCTGTGCATCAGCATGAGCAAAGGAAAAGAGAGGGTAGGGAAGGATTTGCTGTGCTGCCTGCCAGGGGAATGGGGCTGGAGCCAGAGGATGGCTCCATCGTCCTCCTGCTCCTGAACCCTGTATTGGGTTTCTAGTCTTGACCGGAGAAGAAAGCCTGCGAGCAGAAAACAGGACCTGGCAGGAGATCATTAGAGGGCAATGAGGAGCAACCATGGCTGGAAGTCATAAATCACGCAGGCAAAACCTGCAGCACGGTGGATTTGAATGCTGACCAAATAAAGCCAAGAGGATTCTGACCCATCTGTTATTAAAAAGACATCTCTGCCTTCATCTGATTTTAATTCTAGGAATATTGTATTTCAACTTTGTACGGTGTAATCTACTCAAAAACAAATTTAGATCTTTATCCTATTGCAGTGTGTGGGAAGGAGTGATGTTTTCAATATTCAGGATATGGTTGGAAAGTGATTCTCCCATACTGAGGGGAGTAATTACAAAAATTGAAGGAAGATAATTAGTGGTAGTGGTTGGAAATTTTGGAGCAAAATGTAAATTAGAGCATGTCTTTGAGGGTAACATGACTTTTTCTGGTATTGAAATTTTTCTGTTAGAAATTGGTTAATACAGTTTAGTTTGACCCAGTGGAAAAGAAAAGAAAATGTGATACTGTAGCCTGAAATGAAAACAAGAGTTCATGCAGCTGGCGTGATTAGGATATGCCGTCCGCAAGCGACTGCATCCTCAGCTTGCTGTAATGGTGTCGCCTTCAACTCTTTTTCCAACCTGATATTTCTCTAGCTGACCACATCCCACTTTTAAATTATGCTTGAAACTCTTTGAGATGGGAGCCTTCATCTCCGAAACATGCTCAAGTACTTGAGTCTTCTCTATTGAAAACAATAGACTCATGGCAGCAAGTTTGACGCTCGTGAGCTGAATCTTGGTCCTGCCAATATGGTCTTGCTTACCTTTAGCCCATGATCTCACTGCTTTTCTGCAGGCTTCTCAGCATCTGTAAAATGAAGGTGCAGTGGTGATGGATTATTTAATATTTTGAAAGAGCTTAGAAGAGGGGAAGCTTATATTTATTAGTAACATAAATTGATTTTTATGAATGTTATTTTTGTGTCTGCTACTAAAGTGTAGCTTCTCTTAGGAGAAGGAGCGGTGGTTGACTGTGAGAAATGTCTGAAGCAGCTTGAGAAGTCTCAGATAAGGAAGATAACTAAGAATATTATTTTGCTTTTTTAAATAGTGACTGGGTGATGTTATAGGATAGATGTTTATAATTCAGGGAAATTTTCTAACCAAAGCCTCAACAATTTTATGGTAGGTCAAATTCTGCAGTAAGTTAATAAAAAATGTCAGTTAGATGCTATTTAGTACTTGCTTAGCATCACAGCTGATGTGTTATGTAAATTTTCATGGTCCTGTGAGGCATCTTAACATCATCTGTTTGACTGATACGCTACAGTATTGATATCCATCAATGGAAAAGTGTGAATGTCACCCTCTCCCTGTGAGCCCTCCAAGGTTTCTGGAGTCCTACCAAGTGCCAAGGAAACTTCTGACTGGAGGCCATTGGGAAAAATCAAAAGTCTTTGGAAAGTGATTGCGTCTGACGCTAAGAAGGTTACAGCCTGAGATTGTGGAGGGAGGTGGAGGTCTGAGAAATGAGTTACAGCCAAATTATTTCGAGCCGGAGATGAAATGCTGGTTGGGAGGACGTCTGGAGCCATCCATCCCAACCTCACCAGCCCTAGGTTGGGTCAGGCATGACCTTGCTTACACCAGTCCTGAAAACCTCCAGCAAATCTGTGGTCAACCTGGTCTAGTAATGCAGTACCCACCTAGTCAAAAGGCTTTTCCTAACGGCCAACCTGAATCTTCCAAGCTATCGTTTGTGGAAAGAAAGGAGCAGAGAGAAGAATCTTCAAACTGCGTGTCCTGGGAATTCTTTCCAGCAAAACGCAATGAAGTAGGATTGTGAAGATAAAAGAATCTAGATAATCAGCTGGAGAAGGACATGGCTCAGTTGGAGAGCAGAACAAGAGCACTAAATACAAGAGTACAGCAGGGTTAATTTCAAAAAGAAAAGTCAGCAAGGCCTCGAGTTAAAGAAATTAATAGGAATGTATGAAGGAAGTAATCTGAAAACTACTGAGAATGGTTTTGGACACACAGGGACAGATATGTTAGATACTTTTAAAAATACATTTATTTATTGGTTATCTGCTGGTGAAACCCATCAGTCTTGCAGATATAAAGCCAGAAATTTACAGCGCAGAATTCATCTGCAAACAGATGTTTTCTTCTCTGGAAACAAGCTAATATAACATCAGCTGTGCTAGCATCATTTTTTTTTCTCATTGCTGAAGTTTCTTGTAGGGGAACTGGTTTCTCATTTACTGAGGCCCATAAGGGTATTTTTATAAGCTCTGCCTAATTAAAAAAATAGGATATATAGATATTTTGCCACGTTCAGGCTCACTGAGCAACCACTTGTACACCAAGTGCAACAAGTGATCCTGTCTTCCTTGTCTGTCTCTCACTTTCTCAGGCTAGGACAAAGATTTCCTTTACTATTTTTTTAATATGCTATCTAGCATAATTGAATCACCAAACTTTTTTGGATCCTCTGGCTTTTAAGCAGATCATAAACTTCAGCGAACGAGAGGTCAAGATTTTTCCTACCTCAGCATTTATTTTTGGGCAGTCTGAGATCAGCAAATCCCGAAGTCAAGAGCTGCTTTGTGCTTATAAATTAGCTATTTAATTTTTCATACAATAAAGACACAAGGGCTTGTTTCTGTTATAGATGTCAAACTTTTCTTAAATGAACGTTGTGTGGGTTTATTTAGTTATTTATCGGAGAGGAGGCAATAAGTGATGGGAATGCGGCTCCTTGTGGGCTTGGCTAGGTGACTCCCAGCTAGCCCATGCCAACCTCCTGTGTCTCCTCAGTGAACTGATGGGTACTACTGCCCTGGTTTGGAGATGAATCTGTATGAAAGATGCTGTAGGAGTGTAAATTATGCAACTCATTTTTGTTTTCCCTTTGCTGGTCTTTGAGATTGGGTAGGTCAAGTGCTGCACTGAAATCTCGTGCTCTGCAGCATTTCTAGTTGGTTTAATTCTTTCCCCCCATCAGGGTCAGCTTCAGCTGAACAGCTTGGGTTTCATCTGCTGAGAACCGTACCGCTGGTCCGTGGTGGTCATTAACGTCTTACCGTTCCTGTCTCTGCTCCCCTGTTGATGTAGTCCTAGCTGGTAACACCCCTATGGCAGGGGGCAGCAGCTCATTGCCGAAGCCCTGGGACTCCTTGGAGCAAACGCCTTCCGATTGCTGAAAGTGCGTGACACGAAATATCTATGAAGAAAATACATCATCAGTGTAATTAACGAGTAATGCAATTCAGTCACGTGCAGAGCCTCATGAACGACCATACACAAATGACGTTGCGTTAATCACCAGCTGCATTAGCTGTACTGCTGACTTCAACGCCATCCGTGTTCATACATTGAACGTCTTGATTGCATCGGGTGGTGACTGCGCTTCAGGTAGTTTCCTATCATGCTTTTTATGTATCCCCTCAAAGTTGCCATCTCTTGAATGAAGGGAATATTATTTAAACTAGCTCTTCTAATTCAAAACTTGGCTGGAGAGTAAAACCATGCAGTGTATCTTTCCTCTGAAGATGGTCTGTGCGTGGAGGATGCTGATGCTGTCTGCAAGCCTTTACCCCCTGAGGGATGCAGACGTGCCATCCCAAATCTGGTTCACATCAGCAAAGGCATGCCTGCATGCAGTAACATCGACTGCTAAAGTGTTCCTGAACCGCTGCTTCACTGCACATCTTCATTTCCCCTGGAAACACTCCCAGAAAAAAAGGGTCCAGGACATGACTGAGAGCAAGAGAGCAAGCCTGAAATCAAATGTGCATTTCAAATGTGGAATTTTTGAAATAGCAAATGTTTTCTCAGGATAGAAGAAAAGCTTCTTGCCTAGCTTTTGCTGCTAGCTACCACTTCACGGGTGCTTTAGAAATAAAGATGGCAATATGAGTATCAATAGATGTATCAGTAAGATGGTTTGAGGACCAGGATGACCCTTCTGCTCCAGCTGCATGGGTTTGTGAAGCAGGGTGCTGCTGCAGGTTTTGGGCAGCTGGAGTTTGTGGAACAGAGTTTAGTTATTTAGGTAAAACAAGGCTGGAGCAGAGCTGAAATTTTCTTTGAAAGTGAAAAATGGGGAGAACTGCAGGAAAAAAGCAATACTCAGGCTCTGGAATGATGCCCTAGATTGATTTGTATAAACATCAAGTTATAGCTGAAGTACAGTGGAAGAGGTAAAAGTGAACATTATACTGTACAAACAGGAGCTACCATTAATAATTTACTGCTAATTGAAGCCTTAAACTTTTTGTGGAGTCTGGCCTTCCTTTGGTTTCCCTTTTTAAATTGATTTTTTAAAAAGTATGTTTTATTTTATTAATAAAAGATGAACTAAAATTGTGTCAACTTTGACCCGATTCTTTTATGAGGTCTTTAACAGGTTAAATATTTTGCTTCAGGTGAGTTACGTTCAATCAACTTTTAGTTATGGTGCAGCTGAAAAAGGAGTAGATTAGAAAGCAGGTGTTAATTGTGGAAAACCACATTGTGTTATGAATCTCCAAGCTCCTGCATACTGTCACAGCAGAGTTTTTTGGGGGAAAGGTGGGACATAGCCTTGTAGCTTGCCTAAATTAACCTTTAGCAGATGATTTGGAAGTTAATTTAATTATTGTTTGGCGGATCCCAAGTGGGGGTCAAGCGTCAAATGACTTAACTGAAAAATTGTCAGAAAATTATTGGAATTTGAATGCACTGTAAGGTCAGGAGGTCTTTCCATGTTCAAGGAGGCTTTGGCTGAATACTATTAGCATGCAATTTGTATAAAATGAATTTAAAGAGGTGATGTGCAGATCAAGGAAGAAATGTATCTTTTTCCACTGCCTTTTTTCTTTGTTCATACCCTCTCATGTTTGGTTCTGTGCTATCTTATGTGAAATAAATAATTTTTGGTACATACATTTTCTCTCAGAAGCACTTACACCCCATTTTCACAAAAGACGAAGGCAAATCACAACCTAAGCGGTATGGGAAGTTAAAGGGTGGGTCACCTTGACAGAAGGACTGACATGAAACAAAATGGAGAAGTAAGTGTCTGTCATCCAGAAAAGCTCACATTTGCATTATTTACTCTTTTCTTTACAATTGGACTTAAGTTTAGATCTACTATTTAATTTTTGGAGAACCTGAAAGATGCACCTGTCAGTGTCATTGTTTTAAGAACCCTGTAACATGCATTTATTTCTCAGTAACACTGTTTATAAAGATTTTATTCACTTGGTCTGAAAACAAAATGATAAGAACTTAATAAACTTCCTAAATCTTGCATGCCAGGTTTATTCTTTTCTTTTAGGATTTTAAAAATCTGCTTCAATGTCATCTTTCCTTTCCCCTGCCTCTGTACAGTAGAAATAGGAAATACCTATATTTCTGTATATCAGAGTGGGAGAGGTGTATAAGATGCCAGCTCCACCAGCGCGTGCATAGAAATACTGTGTTAAAGTTTGTTTATGTGTTAAAAATTGGTGATGGCCACCAGTATGAAGACTGAAGGTGTGAATGTCTTTCGGAAGCAGCGAAGCTGGTTACGGCGTTTTCAAAGGCACGAAGCAAACTAACGATAGAGAAAAACAGCAGGGTAAGACGTTCCCGTTGTCTTGCGCCTGTAGTAGTTTGAAGGTGGTGGTGATACCTGTGCCGGTTCTCGAGTGCTTTGAGTTCTCCCGTAGGAAGAGGATGAAGTAGGCGATGTCCCAGGGATGTGGGACAGAGTCCACTCCCTTGACAGCAGCAGGAGAGCGCGAAGCAGAGCACGAAGCCCAGCTCTGGTCCAGTGAGGCGAGAGCACTCGAGCATAGCTCTGCAGCCGCTTCACAGCACAGCAAGTTCAAGCTCAGCCTTCACGGCACAAGCATTTCCATTTGCCTTCTCGTGCTGCTTGGAAGTCCCCCGTGCAAACTCGATTTGACTGGCGCGGTGGCCTGCTGATGGCGTGGTGGCCGCCTGACGACTGACCTCTCTTGTAGTTCTGTTTACCCTTCATCTGAAGTAATTTCCTAGTGTGATGGAAGCATGTCATGCACTTTCACAGGAAAGAGAAAATAGATGAAAATGTAACCAGGTTACAGCCAGAAAGTATCCCAAGATTGTTTGCTAGCAGCTTATTCTCATGGCATTCCTGCTGGAGTTACTCCTTCAGCTCCTTGCTGGAGTCTCAGCAGCTTCTAAGCAACTGAGCATCAGTGTTGTGGGGATTAGGAAGCAGTGGAAGCTCCGTGCACTAGAGCACTACTTGTGTTTGTCTGTTTATAATTCATTTCTATTAGTCTTTTTGTTATGTATGTATGGCCACAAGCAAGCGCTGCAAGTTACTGTGGTGAAGAAGGTTTAATTTTGCTAATCCTGTTTTATTCCCATTTCAGTGTAGCTTTTTGAATGTCACAATGCAGTGCCTGTAATGAATTTAAAATGTATTTTTGAATGGTATTGTCTTGCAGAATGTATTGGAAGCTCATCTGAATGTGCTTTAATACTAGGGGCTGAAAAGAAAGAAGATCATCCATCTGAAATGCCGTTTGCATGGACTCTTTCGTACTGGCTGGAAAAAACACCCTGCATACCAAGCAGAGAGGAAGCACAAACCTCTTCCTCACAGTACACTCAAACCCCTAACATGATTACAATCTCTTTATCTCGACTAAAAAGCATTTTCTTTCACCCTTCTCAATAAAAGTGTTTCTTTTTACCGTTTGGTACAAACCCTAATGCAAGCCAGACATGAGCAGTAATCTTCATGAAATTATGATTTATTTGTACTCTTTACACCCAGAAAAGCGCAAATGAAACGGATGATGGCATTGAACAAGGCACTTTATAAATGCAGCCGTGACTCCATCCTTGCCCAGGAGCAGGTCCAGCTGTCATTGTGTGGTCCTGGGTAGGGAAACACACATTCGGCTGGACGGCAGAAGGAAGAGGGACCCTCATAAACTTTATTTCTCGGGCAGCTGGGTAAGAGGCTGGCTCTGTGTTTGTGAGGAGAATACAGGGCTGGAGTAAGACGGACCCATCACTTCCTTGCTCTGTTGCACAACATCCTCAGCTTACAGGTCCTCTGAAATGGCCAACGCAAAGAGCCACGTGCCCATGCATGACTGATGAATAGGACGTGGGTTTTTGCAGCCATTCGGTATTGCTGCAGGGATCTCCCAGTGCCCCCCACCCCGTGCAGAGAGCACCGTTCAGCACCGTGGGCACATTTGTTGAGAGCGTAGTCCAATGTCAGGCATCGTGCTGTTAGCTGGGTGGCCAGGCACCTAGAATGGAGCCTGGATATTGACTTTTCTCCTGGGAACACAAGGGTGGCTGGATGGTGAAAGGTCCTCGCTGCCTAAAAGCCTGTCTGGAAGGCTGTCTGGGGGAGAGGAGGAATTGCGCTGTCCCTTGGGAGGCTTTCCAAATCCCACCGTCCTGGCAGCGAGGGACGTGCTGAGGCAAGCAAAGCAACCAGCCACCCCCTTTGCTTGTTTTGAGCCTACAACACCTTTATTTCTTCTAATGCCTCCAGTTTCTTGGGTTATGAGAAAGAGTGCTGCCACTCCACCTTCTCCAGGTCATTTGTGATTTATTTTTTTATAGATATCTGCCACATTCCCTGTCCCACCGGGCATTTCTTGTCTGGACTTGAAGAGTCCTATTAGTGATTTAACAGTTAATTACGGCCAGGAAATCTCTGCTACTCTATGACACTTCTCTCCTTCTTTTTCTCTCAAGTCCTATTTGTGGCATCTATTACTTAAAGCATCATGTACTAGTAGTAACCCTTAGGGTATGTGTATTACTGGTGTTCTAATTCAGAACAGTACTGCACTTTGAATGCGACTCCCACCAGTTGCACTGTTGTTTCCACGTGCAAAGTGGTTTTGGTGTGCGTGGACCAGATTTCTTTCAGAAGCTTCACTCCAGTTGCCCATCACACGTCCTCCAACCTCTCATGGAACATACAGGTCTCTACCTGTGGTGGTCATACCAGTAAAGGACATACTGGTGATGTCCTTTAGACAACTTCAAACCATGCGTCAGGTGGGGACCAGACTAAAAACCAGATTAAATCTAGTTCAAAGGAAACCTTCAAAGCACAGAGGGTGTAGCCATAGGAGCCTCAGCACAAAGTGCTTTGATTGCCTGATCATGTCTGATTGCACCGAAGTGTTCGTTAATGTAGACATATCTTTGGATTTTTATAGTGCTTTTCCTGGTCAGATTATTTTATGACCATTAAAAGTTTGAAACACCTTCTTGCCTTATTCCTGCTATTGATGTGGAATCTGCGTTGCAGGGTCATGATGGAATGGAATTGCAAAAAAAAAGTCATCAGTGGAGGCATTTGGGTAAAAAGGAGGAGGTTTTGGCTTCCAGGCTTGTGTTTAGAGCAGCAGTAGATGCTCCTCATGCATTGGGTCATGCTGGCACTTCCGGGCAGCACGTTCCCCCACCTTGTTACTGTCAAACCATCTCCTTTCAGATGCTTTCAACTTACTGAAAAAGTAAGGTGAAACATGTCCTACATGCTTTGGACAGGGAGAGGCATTTCAATTTGGTGGTGCCTTGTCTGCGATGATTTGTTCGGACAAATAATGTGCGATAGAGATGCGGTGGTTGGGCTTAAATCAACATTCTTTTTCACGAGAGAAAAGAAAATAATTTCCACGAATGTAGATGATTTTTTAATTTCATGTTCATATGAAGAAGTTGTATGTGTTTAATGTAGCGGGAGGTAGGTATCATATAGCATATGCGGACCCATAAAGTGTGTGTTTGTGCGGTTTGAGTTATACGTATGAGTGCGTCCTGTATCCGCCACATCCTACACTGATATAACCTTCTGTGTTGAACAGGATCTGTATAGCAGCCCAAAAGCCAGGCTTTTGGACAGATGCTTGCAGAAGGAAGCTGGCGTTCACTGTCTCGGAGCTAGATAATGCTGAGTTTTCTGCTGTAAACGAGAACTCAAGCCAAAAGGCAAACACCTGCTTGCCAGGGGCAGGCTCACGGAGACTCGCAGCACTGCCTGGGGACACGAGGACCTAATGGCCATAAAACACTTATGCTTGAATGTATATCCTCAGCGGTAATGTCTCATGGATGTAAAGTTTTGCATTGATTTTCCTGTTGATCTTCTTAAGAGCTCCATCGTGTGTTACTGAAGCCGTCGGTGTAAATATGTGTCTCTATGTAGCTTTCTCTTCCAGTTTGCTTTATAATCATGATTTCCTTTGCTTGGAGAATTGCTCCTTCTGTGCTAACTTGGGGGTGGAGGGAAGGCTAATTAATTAAGTGGTAATTGTTGTCAAGTCAATTGGTGCTAACATTTAACATTTGACTTGTTTACTATCTTGAGGTAAAGCGGAAGGAGTTAATGATCTAACAAATTGTGCATCCATCATGAGAGATTTGTTTGGAAAGAATGGTTTTATTTATGAACTGTAAAATAATACACTTTAAAACCCCCCATATTTTGAGGCAAGATCGTTGAGGTTCTTGTGTGAAATTGTCACTAGATAGCTGTGGAGACAAGTGCGTCGCCTAATAAAGCTTAATGACTGATTTTCCCATTAATCAGAATTGAGAATGTGCTTCATTAAGATAATTAACTGAGCCAGTTGCTTAACTGACAGTTAGTAGACACAAATTCCCAAGTTACTTGCTTTCCTCTAAATAAAACTTACAAGAAGCTAACCCGGCACTGCTTCATCATCTTTACTGGGGAGAGAAACAGAAGGGCTGTTAAAATCTCATTGCTTGTGTTAGGTCCGTGACTGCATCTCCCTGGCTGGGACAGCAGTGGGATGTGGTGGGTGGCACTGGGTGCCCTGCACAGCCTTGCACAGGACCCAAGCCTTAGGCTCGAAGTTATTGTAGTAAGCTCACGCCAGAAGCTCACAAATATTTGCCGCTCTCCATCTCGCCAGCAGCAAATGGTCTTTTATCTGCTAATTTCTGAAAGGTCAGGTCTTCGTTGTGTTTGTTTTTGTTACCCAAGAACTATTAGCTCCTCCAAGGGGGAGAATTCCTTGTCTGAATTTGTGGCTTCTCCTCTTTGTTCATCGCAAGCTAAAAGTGGGGTCATGAGTCCTGAGCCCCCCTGAAGGCAGGGATATGCAAGATCAATCTGCTCCAGGTACATTTGTAGGCAGAATATGCAGTGCTTAAGAAGTTAGGGGAATTAACTGAGAGATCCAAAACTTGAATTATTAAATATGCTATCTGGTTGTAACGTCTAGTTGTAAATCCTTTGCTTTGCAGCTCTCTGTGTCTTGAATTATAACATGGTAATGCTATCGCGTAGCAGAAGACTCTTTGCACAGAACACGACTCTGGAGCTAATGTAAGGCAGTCATCTTAACTCTCCTTTTCTTTTGCCCTCAGAGTTCCCCGTCTTCCACCATGAACCCTGTTTACAGCCCCGTCCAACCTGGGGCTCCCTATGGAAACCCGAAGAACATGGCGTATACAGGTAGGACCGGTGTTCAGTGGCTCTTCCGTGAATGTCTGTGTTCCGTCGTGAGAGCAGATGATCATTAATGAGTGATTAATCCCTTAACGAAGGGAGAAAGAGCTCCCATCAGGGAGCCAGATGGGAACGTGACTCGCATGAAAAACTCTCCAGCAAAGCCAATGCAGTAAGGTTAGTGAGACGAAATGGATCTGAATTCATAAGAAGAGGGCGCCCTGGAAATCCTGGAGAAAAGGATCAAAAGGGGGTTTCTGTAGACAAAGAATACAGGCAAGAAGTTGCTGGGGGAGTCAGCTGGGAGCTGGAGGGCTTGCCTCCGGAGCTGAACTGAACGACTCAGGTGCACGTGCTGCAATAATCCTGCTGTAGAAATGAGGATCCCAAAGGCAAGAGCCTGGTATTTGAAGAACATGCAGTTATTGTTAGAGGTGGTGATTTAAACTGCAATATTGGCTGATTGTTTTGTTTTCAAGTTGTGTTTTTGTTGAGTTAATCTTATTTTGAACATCAAGTGTGATGTCTGTTTGAAGTCCATCTTTAGAACTGAGTTGTCTAAAAATGTCATCTTTAATACTTGAAAAAGGCACTGAAATATGTTTATCATAATTATGTAACTAGCGGGGAACTAAAGTGTACTGATATGGAAAGAATTTAGCTCAGATACAGTGCTTTGGAAAAAAGAAAATCTCAGCTTAGGTGTATCTGTGGTTTTCCCCACGGATCATGTTTACCAGCAGTTGTTCTGATCTTGTATAAGCACCTTGTAAAATCAGCCTTGGAAGACTCCTTTTTCTAACATTTTGTTGACTGTAATTAGCTATTAAGTGTCATACTGTGTTAAGACTTCCTTCTTTATGTTTGTATTGCCAGTTGTACGTGTTGACTTTTACGTAATGTGTGAAATTGCTTGGGAGTGTGCTTTTGAGGAGGAGAGTGGTCACCAGCAAATGGAAATGAACATCAAATGCTCTCAGCTACTTCATTTACAAAATATTCTCATTGACTTTGGTAGCTATTTCAGCTGGTAGATCAGTAGGGCTGGCTGTGTTGCTGCAAAGAGATCTGTCTGATACTCTGTGGAGTGGAGAGTTCCTCAAAGGCAATTTGCCCCATTTTTATTCATCCTTTCTTTTTCCCCATCAAAATTATGCATGCTGCTTTGTTGGAGATACTGTAGCTCGAGGAAACTTTGGTCTCACAGTCAAAGCACTAGAGGCTTGGGGAAAAAAAAAAAATCTCTGTGAATAATAGTCTCTTCAAAAATATCACCGTTGTAAGAGGACTGCAGACTCCAACAGTGCTTGGGTGACAGAATGAGCTCGTAAGTGCATAGTTCTTTTCCTACACTAGAAAGAACAGTGATTTTGTGCTTTCCAACACAAGGATGGTTTGGACAAGAGTCTACTTCTCTCTTGCTTTACTGTTTTTTTTTTGACATGTGTTCAAAGCTCCACCTTAATAGCCATTCAATGTAGATTTTCTGTATCTGCTTTCATACAATCCTGAATGTTTTAGAAGCTGCCTTCTGGCACTTGATAAGACGATTTTATATAAATATTGAGGTGCGGATTGAATGGAGTTTGTACCTTGACCCTTCTGGAAGGAGAATTTTAGAGGGTGATTTCTGGTTTAGATGAATGAATTCTACATGACTGCATTCTGAATAAGTCAAATGGCAACATTAATAGGATATTATCTTCTAAAATAACCTGCTGGGTAATCACCATGAAGATTATACTGTGCACTTAAATATGAAAAGCTATTGTCTGTCTTGGCCAGCTTGCGCCAGCTCTGGTAGGGATCATGGCAAGGTGGCCCCCATGAGACTGGTTTCACCTAAACCATCGGACTTCAGGCATTTGTCTTCCAGAGTTTGTGGTAAATGAAGAGAAATCAGTGGCAGATGTGCAGGATGACCTTGGAGAAAAAAGTTGGAGGCAGATCAATGTAACAAGGTCCTTAGTGATGTCAGTAGAAAAACAAAGAAGGTAAGATGCAAGTGACTCCTTGAACGCAGGACACTGAAGCAGGAACTGAGTCAAATTAGTGCTTGGTTTTTCTTTTGCGCAGGTGTAAGGTAAGGAGTCAGCGGGCTGAATTCTTACAATGAAGTCCCAAAACAGATAATAGGTTAAAAAGTGTTTAAACGAAGAGCTATTTTCTTTGCTAGGCAAATAGTATTACAAAACCTTTTAAATATGAATTTGTTTGAATATTTAATGACTATTTAATTGCAAAAAAAGGGAAAAAATTAAATTCTTTCCTCTATATATCAAAGACAGGCAACTCCTGAGGGTGGTCTCAACAATTATTAAAAGAAGGCTGCCATGTCTCCTGCATTACAAGTGCCGGGCTCTGTCTACCTAATTCTTGCTTTCTATGCTTAGACTTCATTTATATTGCTTTAAACTTGGCATCATTTAGCTACGTATCAGTTTCTGATGTAGCCACAAGCTATTCTGGAGGATATTTAAACTCCTGGAGACAAACAAAATCGACTTTTCACAGGAGGAACATGAAGTTAAGGAGTTTGTAGATATTTCCTTTTCAAATTGCTGTGAAAATAATCACTAAAGCATACGACATTGTAGATTTGGAGGAGATGGTGACTGCCGTCGCTTGTGCAAACCTCTTCCATGGGCCCTGGAGCTCAGTACAGCTTTGGGGCTTAATAAGAGTCTCAGTCCTGATCAGCAGCTGAATGGAAGAGTTTGCTCAGAGCCCCTAATTTGAAATAGCATGTCAGCAAACCATTCTCACAATCACTTCATAAGACAGAGTGTACAACATCTGTCCCCAAATTTTGATTTGGGTTCTAATTTGGGATACAATATAGAATTTATACAGTATAAGATATAATGTGGGTTTTTTTAATCTCATCTTTTTGCAGTAGTGGAGGACACTGAAAAAAATTAATGCCAAGCTTTATATTAGGCAAGAAAGAGAAATAAATCTGAACTGTAATAAAGTTGAGGTAAAGGTTGTTAGCCCTAGGCTGTGTTCCTGGTTTGCTTTAGAGTTCAGGGTTTTTTTACCCCAAATCTAGTACAGCACATGTTTTACTTAAATTTTTGTCTTTAAAGATCATTCATAAACTATTAATTTCTAACTTTGTGGAATAAAACTCAGGGGGGTTTATGCGGAAAGAAAACAAGAATGGTAATCGGGATACAGGCAGGTTGAATTCTATGTTCTTGTGGTTTTTAGTGCTAAATGTAAATCCTTTATATAGAATAGATTGCTTTTGGTTGAAATAACCAGTTTTAATCTGTTTTTCTTCTCATTCTCGCTTCTTTGTTGTTTTCCGTACCTGGTGGGCTAGGGAAAGAAGTCCATTTCAAGGTAAATAAAAATTTTGTACCAAATTGGCTGCTCATGTGTTAGAGAGAAGGGGAAATCCTTGGCACATACTCAAGTACTTGATGTACCATACATTTATTCAGATTCTTAAGTCTTCCATTTTGATCTTCCTTAAAGGAAGTGTGAAGGACAGTTATTTCCTAAATGTTTTTTAAAGTGTGGTCTGAATTAGATGAATTTTTATAGGAAATCATAATTAAGTTTAAAAAAGGAAGTTTTAAAATAGAGTTAAGAGGTGAAACAAAGTCAGAAGTGTTAAATTTGTAAGAGAGATGTTTATCGAAACATGCTGCATATTTGAACCAATAGATTTATTAAGCAAAGGTGGTTTCTCATGTAGTTAGTGTGTCTCATTTTTCGGGGTCCTTAAGACCCCCAGATTTGTTGAATTGCAGCCTCCTTCCTATTTGTCTTTCTGAACTGAAAGAGTAGAATAAGCCTTGTGCGTTTTCTACTAGCAATGCTTTCTCGCTGTTGAATGAGCTGGTTGTTTTGCTGAGCTAAGGTGACATGGAGAGAATATTCAGGCTGCGGATGGAGCCATGTCTGTCCAACGCCAGGTTTGTGCTCCAGCAAGTCCTGGTTCCTCATGCTCAGCTGGCAACTGCTTCTGCTTTGCTAATTCGATGTATTTTAGAACATCAGCAGCAAACAGTGTTTGAGTGTTGTTTACTATTTAATTAAAACAGACTGTAATTAACTTGGATCTTCGTGTAAGCTGTCATTTTAATTGAGGTTAACTTTAAAATGCGTTTAAGGACTTTTGTTTGTTTTTTTATTGTGGGTAGAATTCACTTTAGCTGCCCCAAATGTGAGCTGCTGAACCTCCTGGTTTTCCTTTGGCATGTTATCCTTCCCATTTTCTTGCATCCACTTTTGCTAAGGCACCAGTCCTGCAGCAAATAGATTAGCTTGTTGGTGTGGAATCAGGGATGAAGAATCAGTCTTTCCTGTAGCTTGTTTGACTTCAAGCGTGAAACTATAAAAGTGTTTGTTATAGCTCGCACTATTACCATTTTCCCTACCAGAAGCTGATTAATATGCTGATAAGATGCTGTGATTCATGAACCTTTCGGTAGACTGACTGTATTCATCGTAGTTATTACTAAATAATAAATGATAATAAAATCTAAGACCCCAAGGTGTGAAGCTGGTTAGTAAGTCTCCGAGGAGCTTGTGTCACACTGCTCTAGTGCGTGACACTTCCCAGGTCCTGCTGCAGCAGCAACCTACTCAGGAGCTTCCATGCTCAGAAGGGACCTTCTCCAGCTCAAGTTTTTGCTGATGGAAGGCCTTGGTTTGCTTTCGACAAACAGCTCTGTTCAGGCTCTATGTGCCAAGAAGCAATATTTCTGTCCCCCCTCACAATTACTGAAGGTAAAGGAAAAATGCTTTTATTCAATAGGTCATTTGAAATTTTAAAAGAAACAGGACAGGATCTGTTTTTCTAATTTCTCACTCCTTATCCATTCAGAAAAATCACTAAACAATATGGATATATTCTCTCCTGTTCCTTCTTTGCCCACAGATTACTGGTGATACTCTTCCAGATGATTGTTCCCCTCCGCCTTTTCCCACATCCAACCCTCCACTTGCTCTCTGACAAAAATTCACGCTTTTCTTTCAAACTCCTTTTATTAGTCCTAATTCCCTGCCATGGAAGTGCCAGTACTTTTGTGTCTGATGCACACACCATTTCATCCTGCCTGGGGTCTCTCCTGGTCACCCAGATTCAGAATTGTTTTGACTGTTTTAGGTATCTGCATGAGCGATCCCCTGAACTGCTTTAATGGTAAGGGATGAGAAAAGAGCATCTCCCATGTGGTCTGTTTCACTTTATGAGCCATTGGATTATGTCCCAGAAGTGTTCGTTTCTCTCTGATCTAAAAGGTATATTGATGGCTGACTCAGATGTAGACATCTACACAAAGTGTTCTGTGTTTGGTCTTGAGTCCCATCCCTGGGGTTTGTGTCTGAATTATTTACTGCAGGCCTTCTAAAAGGGTGAAATCCATTTTAAAGAGATTCTGTCTTGACCAGGTTATGTGCCTGGCTCTTGGGTGGAAAGGGAAAGGCAAACGTACCTTCAGAGGTGTGGGGCAAGGAAGGATGGTAACGCTCTTTGTAAGCTGATACTCCCACCACATGTAGAACATGGACAGCTTGCCCACCGAAGGCCAGCTGGACTGGTCATTTCTCAAACATAAGGTTTTCAGCTCTCATCTAATCACTGCAGCCCATGCCCACCACTGCAGTCTGTCCTCAAGGCCATCAGATCAAGGTTGTTTGAACTAGTGAGGATGCTTGGTCCAAAGCCACGTAGGTCACTGATCCTCCCACCTCTTCGGTCTTGCTCAGGAAAGAGTCAGGGATATGCAGCTTGGTGGCAGCCAAGGACAACGTGGCAGAAAGCAACGGCAAGGAGACCTCAAGAAGGAGGGTGCCAACCTCATAAAGGGTGTAGAGAAGACAACTGAGTCTTGGTGATCTACTCGTTCTTGAAAGAAACAAAGTACAAATGTGAGCTGCTGTCATCAAAAAGCTTTTGTTGGGTGGCAGTATTCAAATGGCCTAATCCTCTGGTTTTGATAAATAAAACCATGTATTTCAGAGTTCTAATATCTAATGCACTTGTCCTGTTGATAGTTGATTAGCCATGAGCAGCCTCACTGTTACAGGTCTGTAAGGAGTTCACTTCTCCAGGCGTGCTGCTATGGCAGGGTCCTCATCTCCAACCTGCGATGCTCAAGAGATTTCCCCAGAAGTGCCTCAGGGTCAGGATCACCCTGTCTGGGACAGTTTATCCTTACAGGAGGCAGTGCCTAGCGCCCTGAAATCCGACGAGATACAGGCTGGGAACTCACTGCTCTTCCACCTCCGTTGCACGTAAGGCTTGGGAAGCCCAATGACAGTATCTGAATGTGATGGATACCCTCATTCCTTGTCCCAGGGATTTTCCTGGTTTGTCAGGTGGAGCCTCCAGCTTTCCCATGTCTCTGCAGCAGGAATTCCCTTGTCTCTTCTGCTTATCACCTTTGTCTCTTTTACTCAATTCCTTTTTCTCTTTTGCTAATGATTTGTATCCTTCAGACATTCAGGTTTCTGCCGTGGATATTCTGCTCCTCCTCTGCTTGTTTTTCGTCTCGGAGAGGGCTGGGAGGTAGCACCCTCCATCACCCCCTTCCCTGCCTTTTTGGGAAAGATTATCAGGCAAGCCCGTCTGCTGCTCTTCTGGTCCCTCTCCTTCTTGCATTGCTCGTTCCCTGGAGTCTTCCACTCCATCCCAGCTATTTTTCCTTCTCTCTTGCAGCCTGTCAGCCTGGCCCAGCTGGCAAACACCTGCATGTGTCCAGGAGAGCTGGACTCATTTCTCTAGGAGGAACCTGAGGCCTTTTAGTAAAAGGTCTTCATGCGACTGGGTTCTGTTTAGCTCCGTTTCCAAAGTGGATTAACCTAGACTGCCCAGAGGCGCTTTTCGTGAGCCTCTGCAGCACAGGAACGTGAAATAAGTGTTCAAGGATAGCTGCTCAGCAGGTTTTATCCTGCACAAGATTCACTGAAGTATTTTGGAGAAGCAGAGGAGTAGTCTAAAGCAAGGAAGACTTTGAATCACATTTGCAATTCACCTGTGATGTTGCTGCAAGACCCAGTATGTTCTTCCTCCAGTAACGAATGTGTCGTCTTCATTTGAAAGCATAAAGTAGTCTTATTTCTGATGATTTAAGGAGAAGTCCTGGCTAAGAGCTTTATCATTTGTATGTGGAAAAGCGTGGTGTCTCCCTGTGTCACTTGTCAACCTTTTTTACACTGTCTGCAAGGTCTGGGTTCATTTGCTTTCCAATTTAATTGATTTTCCTGCTTCTTCAAGTGGCAATCTCTCTGTGGGATTTTTGAGAGCATTGAGAAAGATGTATGACACTAATGTAATTTTAATTTACGGTATAACGCATGCATGCAGTTATAGTTACAAGATTTTGTGATAGAGAATAGGTGTGGCCGGTAGGCAAATATGCAAGTCAACATATTAATTACTATTTTTTTCTGTTGGTGGAAAGGCATTGGTTTGATATTCTTCTTGTGTGTCTGAAATCTTGGAGACCTTTCGGAGGGATTCCCAAAAGGGTTAAGGATTTGTGCGAGCTGATGCTTTTATATTTGTGAACCATACTGGCAGGCTGCACAAGTCTGAAGCAAAAATTGTACAGCCATCAGAGACTAATTCTGCCTAAATCTTTGTAGGAAGGCAGAGAACAGAAATGCAGTCAACTTCACAGCCATTGCTCTGGGCTCTAGGTTGACCGGCGCTGCTTGCTGAGGATGGGTTTCCTCTAGGACCCTCCACACCTCTGCTATAGCATGTGCGTGAGCCCTGCTCCATCCTCTTTGGACATGGGAAGCTCCAGTGCTTCCTCCAGCACGTCGAGCTCTCCCACCTGTGATTTGGGTTCCCTACATAGGACCTCCGCACGCTCCAGAAAAGCGAGATACATCCCTGAGCCGGGCTGTTTGCTGCACTCCCAAGTTGCAAACTCCCAGGTTTTGTCATTTTTCTTCCCCCAAAGTGAAACCACAACATTTGTTTGGACATAATGATGAACAGAGGGAATTGGCACCGTCCGCCTCTGGTCATTGGTTTTGTTGGCAGGACAGGAGGTGTGGGATTCTCACGTGTGTTTCCATCCTCATTTGTATCATTCGTATTATTTGTTGAACCTCAGACACGACTGCACGTGTGAGGACTGACCTGATTTACACTTGACTCTTCATTTAATTTATTGGTATGTTGAAACCCGGTAGCCTCCAATTTTGTAGAAGACAGAAGGATGTTCTGATAGGATTTCTACATTTGCCTTTTAATCCTCCTTTGTGTACTCTTTTTGGGACAAAGATAATTCTAGGCTTGATTTCAGCCTTTCTTATTAACTTAAAATTAAAATTTTGCTGTATTATTTGCTGGAAAGGCTGGGCCTTTGATAACAGATTAGTTCTTTGGCCAAGAAAAACAAGTTCTTTCAGAACTGCTGTGTGCGAAGAGGATAAACTTGACTTTTTTCCTTTCTTTTTGACATTCCTCAGCACATTTGTGGGGAGTGCCGAGGAACATGAAGCAAATGGCTTTGATGCTGAAGCAGGCAGGGTTGGGGTGCTCTCCTCCTTACTTTTCCTTCTGCTTGTAAGATCTGCATGCATGTCTACCCCTTCCATTGACTGGGAAATGCCATTTCTGGATTTAATTAGGTGATCCATTGCTTACCGGTTCTGTAAAACAGGAATTTTAAACTGTGTTCAGGGTGTTGAATTGATTTCAGGGTGATTAAAAATGTATGAAGTGGGTACAGTGAATATTTTTCCTCTGGCGTTTCTTCATGTTTATTAATTGGTGTGTATAGAGCAGAAAGGAAAATCATACTTGACTGGGAGAAGAATGAGCTCTGACTTGTGTAGACCCTTGTTATTTTTATGTTTAAATGCATAACTTTTGAACAGGAATAATTCCAAACAACTTGCTGAATTTTTCAGTGTTGGAAGCTGTATGAGTTCCAGCGCTTTCATTGATCAACGATGGCTAACTCACCATCTTTGTCATAAATTAACTCATGGACTTTCTCAGTCATAGAAAGTGTAAAATCCCTAAGGAAATGAGGGACAAGTTTTCTTGTTTGAGGAGTGAGGGAGAAGGAAGCAGAGGGGGTTTGGGTGAGATTTGGTTTATTTATAAGTATGTGCAATAGCCATAGACAGCACTGTTGGACGATGGGCATGGAGGTCACCCCACGGTGCTCACGTATGGATGGACGCAGGTTGCTATGCAAATAGGTCTTGGTAGACAGAAGTGTGGGTGGCATAAACCCGTGTTTCAAGACAAAAGACTCCTTTCTTTTTAGTGTTAGAAATGGAGACATAGTAAAGCTCCTTTGAAGAAAATAATTTATAACATCTCATTACAGATGCTTGTAGGCTCAGCTGGTTTGGAGATTGGTTCAACTGATGTCAGCCTTCCAAGGAGTTTCATAGAAACTTTGGGGAATGTCCTTCACCCCTTGTTTTGTAACTGTTTGTATCAGGTTTTACACACGTTTGAGTTTCCCTGTGTTGTAAATAAACAGAATAGTCTTAGATCTTAAAAGCAAACAAACTCCATGTTATGTTTTCCTGAATGACCCCATTGTGTGCCTTTTAATCCTGTGTGCTTGGTTAGTACGTGGAACTGGTTTATGCTCTGCCTCATTTCTTGGCTACAATATTGATTTTGTTTTTCCCTGTAGTGGAAAAGAAATAAAAAGATTAAATGACTAGGGCTGAAGAGGGCTGGAGAAAATGTGTATAAGGCAGGGAAGAAAAAAAAACCAAAAACCATAGGTGGAAAAAAAGATGGCCTTGGAAACATGTTTTGAAGGGGAAAGTACTCCGTTTAAAGAAAATAAAAGGTGAACGGAGAATTTTCTTGTGTGTCGGTTACTTCTGTAGAGTATTGGCACGTAATCTGAAATTCTTCACTCACTTGGGGAAGAAATAAGCTTATTTTTAAGCGTGAGCCCTACCAAAGGTCTGTCTTACATAGTGTGTAGACAAATTCTAACCAGTGATTTGGGCTTTTAAAATACATATTCAGTATTAAAATTGGTGAATGTATTTTTTGCCTTGTCTTATTTCTTAGTCTCTGTATATCATAGAATGAAACTCTTTTTTAGTGGCTTTGTCAATTTATAGCTTGTTTCTAAGCCATCTTCTTTTTGTTTGTTTTAGCCATGGTTGTATTGGTTTACACCATTTAAATCTTCTTTTCCTATATGTTCCCTCTACTTCGCTGCTGAACGACAAGGAGCCTCTGTATAGGCACTCAAAGATCACATTGGCCATCTTGGCATCGTCTCTGCAGCACTTCGGTTCTCCATGCCTCTAGGCCACATTGCCAAGTCACACCTGATTTGCCATACATCAAATCTTAAACTTATTTTGGCCTCCTTGCTTTCCAAACCCCCATAATTATTTCCTCCCTCCCCATAACTATTTCGGGATGTCCAGTTTGCTCTGTTGAGAAAGCTGCTGATGTGAGTGGTGTTCCTACTGTGAAGCCCCTCTACCAAGAGGTTATTTTAGGGACCTCCCTCCCCTTGTTTCCAATCTAGCACCCCTCCTTTCACGAAGCCATGGTGTCTCTCTTCCCATGGTAGCAATTGTGGAAAAAATACTGGATCAGTTTTTAAAATCCTTCCTTCTGGAGGTGAAGAGCACCAGACCAGCATTGGCTGGCAGAAGTCCGTTGGCAGTCGCTAAATGGGTCGGTGATTCTCTGCAGAGCACTTTGGGAGCCTCTGCCATGGGCACCATGGGGCTGGAGTGTGACCTTGTCATTGTGTGAATTTGAGATGGGGGTTGTTCATAAAATGAAATGAAAATGTCTCCTAGCACTGAAATCCCACGCCTGCTTGGAATCTCTCAGTTGTAAGTAAAAATCTCACTGAGACTAAAATAAATGGCTTTTTCTGCATATTTTTTTCTGCCATTTGCAGTTCAAATTCATATCCTTGCTTGTTTTTCTCTGTGCATACTTGCACACCACACATTCAATACCTCTTAAATCCCCAGGTGCTTCAATTAAATTATTGAAAATAAGCTCCAATACTGCCTCATGATCCGTTGAAAACCTGTAATATTTGCTGTCTTTCCTCTCCCCTCCCCCCCTTTCTTTTTTGTCTGGCACAGCAAATAAGTGGTTAGATACTTGTTATATTTTTGCAGTCTGAAGGTAATAAATTAGAATTTTGTGGCTTGACTTCTGGAAACATGTTTGTAGATTAAATATTGAATTTTTCTCCTCTCCTGGTGCATAATTATTTTTTACACTCTGTGCAGTCAATGCAATACAGTGCAGAGGTCTGTACGTACAGAAACGTGATCTGGTACGGGGTCGTAAAAGGCTTTTATAAGCTTCAGAAATTGTTCCCCGGTTTGTACCAGATCTGTAAATTACTGAGTCTATTTTTCTACTGTGCTTTATACCTAACATCTTAGTTTTAGTTTAATGGGGATCAGCTTTCCCAAAGTGGCGCGGTTGAGCTCTGGCTTGTTAATCTGTTTTGCTATTCTGTTTGCATTAGATTTAGCCTCATCTGAAACAGGAATCAGGAGTTGCTTATATGCAAACGCATTCATACACTTATTTTAAAGTGCGTGTGCCTGCCTTTCCCTCTCCCTGCGCTTGCTGGCATTCGGCCTCATTTCATCTAATGCAGTACTGGGCTAGAATTTTAATGTCTCTGCGGCCAGCGATGATTTATTAGATCCCAAAGCCCTGGCTCAGAGTGCAGGAAGAAAATATTGCATCAGTGAGCTGGTTTGGCACTGCTCAAATAAATGAGTCCTGAAAGACTCTTTAGTGTTACGGCTTTTTTTTCCTTCCCCTCCCCTCACCCCCACCGGTCCTTCCCCCGTCCCCGACCCCTGAGTTTCTGCTGAAGTTGAGAAGTGTTCGTTTCCTTGCAGGAATTGCCATCTCCGGGTCTTTTTACGATAAACGCGTTTGTCAACAGCCTGGTCGTATAAAGCCCTTTGAATCCCTGCGGTTGCTTTGCGTGAGGCCAAGAAGGAGCTGTAATCCTCAAGTTGGGAAAAAATGAAGTTTTTGTGGCAGGGCACAAGATTGGGCTCCTGGTGATGCTGGGGAAGTAATGTAGCATCACAGTGCGCAGGGGAGATGTCCTCATGGTCCTTGTTCTGGCCGGCACGGCTCTGTGCTCAGCACCAATCTGGGGTGGCACGCTGCTGGAGCAGCCCCTGTGGGGAATTGCGGCTCGGAGCTGAACTCTCCGGGAGGGTATTTGACCTACTGTAGGTTTTCAGAGACTTTGGAAATGGTTTCTCCATTGAGCTTATAGAATCCAATAAATCTTTGTTTAGCTGGGAGGAAAATTGTGCTGCTGCTTGAAACGTCCCTGCAGGTCAAGGCACAAGGAGTTACGTGTTATCTGTCACCTTTTTTTTTTGTTTGTTTGTTTTTTTCTCCTGTATGTGCTGGTGGAGAGGTGATTTAATTTTCAAAGTATGTTTTGCGTCCTTCACAGGACAGCAATGAGAACAGTAAACATGGACATTGTCATTGCTCTGCCATTGAAGGGAATGGGTTTTGGCCATCTCTGCTGCTGGTATCGCTGTGCTCCTGGCCACCCTACCGACATGTCACCAAGGTGGGCTCCTCCATGGGGCAGCCGCCTCTACTTGTGATTTAAAGTAAAGCATAAAGGAGCTAATCCCACTGCTAAAGATAAGCTGGCTGTGTCTGCTGCTGGTGTTGGTTCTAATGATGCTCCTTGTGTCACCAGCTGAAGGCACGTGTTGGGTGGAGATGATCAGGCTCCTGTGGGCAGAGAGGGACGTGAGAGTTGCATTAGGTGGGCAAAGCTAGCTGCTGTCCACTGCTTGTCTGAAATAGTGGGGGCACTTCTTGTGTCTGCATTGGAGCCTGTCGTGGAATGACAGAATGGTTTGGGTTAGAAGGGACCTTAAAGATCATCTAGTCCAACCCCTCTGCCATGGGCAGGGACACCTTCCGCTAGACCAGGTTGGTCAAAGCCCCATCCAGCCTGGCCTTGAACACTTCCAGGCATGGGGTGTCCACAGCTTCTCTGGGCAACCTGGGCCAGTGCCTCACCACCCTCATGGTGAAGAGCTTCTTCCTTATGTCCAACCTAAACTTATCCTCTTTCAGTTTAAAACCATTGCCCCTTGTCCTGTCACTGCAGGCCCTGGTAAAAAGTCTGTCCCCATCTTTCTTACAAGCCCGTGTCGTGGTTTAACCCCAGCCACGCAGCAGCTTATTCACTTCCCCCACACCCAGTGGGATGGGGGAGAAAATCGGGAAAAGAACTGAAACTCGTGGGTTGAGATAAGAACGCTTTAATAGAACAGAAAAGAAGAAACTAATAATGATAATACTAATGAAATGACAACAGTAATAATAAAAGGATTGGAATATACAAGTGATGCACAACGCAATTGCTCACCACCCGCTGACCGACGCACCCGTTAGTGCCTGAGCGGCGATCTCCCCTCCAGTTCCTAAAACGTCATATGGTATGGAATACTCCGTTGGCCACTTTGGGTCAGCTGCCCTGACTGTGTTCCCTCCCAGCTTCTTGTGCCCCTCCAGCCTTCTTGCTGGCTGGGCATCAGAGGCTGAAAAGCCTTGACTTTAGACTAAACGTTACTTAGCGACAACTGAAAACATCAGTGCGTTATCAGCATTCCTCTCATACCTAGCTCAAAAACATAGCACTATACCAGCTACTAGGAAGACAATTAACTCTATCCCAGCTGAAACCAGGACATCCTGTTATATATTGAAAGGCCACAATAAGGTCTTCCTGGAGCCTTCTCTTCTCCAGGCTGAACAACCCCAACTCTCTCAGCCTTTTTCCATAGCAGAGTTGGCGTTCCAGCCCTCACGCCATTTTGGTGGCCCTCCTCTGGACCTTCCGTAACAGGTCTTTCTTGTGCTGGGATCCTGTCTTGACACTGATCTGGGGGAAAAAACCCAGCACTTTTATATTCCAGAAAGGAGCAGCAGCCTGTGACCACCACCCCAGTGCTTGCCGTGCTCACCTCCAAAGCTGGTCCCCCCTTCTAGAGTGCTGTCAGCCCAGCAGCCTTTCCCTTGGGGCATGTCTAATTTGTTTCACTTCATAAACAAAATAATTTTGAATCTTTTAATGAAAAAGAAGAATAAAGAAGAAATCAGGCTGAAAAGATGAGCTCTCAGAAGACTCGAGTTGTTGGCAACAGTTATTGCATGTGAGGGTTGGAGGGAGAAGTACAAGAATGAAACCCTGGAGTAATGACCAGTGGAGACCATTGTAACTCATAGTTAAGAAATTCTCTTTAGTAAGTAATCAAAGGCAGCTTCCGCCTTATGCTTGATTTGTTCCCATCCATTTACACTCAGAAATGATGTTGCTGTCTCTCGGTATTAGAAACCTAAAGTATTGCAGAGAAGAGCATCCATCTCTAGGGAGAGGATGTTGCAGATTTTGGTGGCATTCCCAGGAGATGCAAAGCACCTGATAAATGTAAATGAAATCAGATAGGGGAAAAAACTGATTTTAACAGCCAAACAATGAGTTGTTTCATTCAGAAAGCTATATGGGTATGCATCTGAACTTCTGTTTACCTCTAGTTTCTTCTTATTTCCAATTAGTAACTATTTCCTGAGGTGAAGACCATTCTGTGCTGTTTGTTGAAGGTGTGGGTAAAGATGTGTGTACTGTTTAGGCATTCTGTTGCCAGAATAGTTTTTCTCTCCCTTCAAAACAGTTAAGGAGACAGTAGTATAATTAACTGTTAGAGTAATTCCAGGGTGAACAGAGCAATTTTTCATAAGCAAAGACACAATAATGATTATGTAGTCTTTAGAGAAGGCATGGCTTGCTTTGAGCCTATTAATATAATTTATGATCTAGGACTGCTGGACTCAAGACTTACGGTGCGCATCTGTAGCATCTCATTGAATGCATGAGCAGTAGGTTGGTGACTCTCAGGTCTCTTATAGCCATCTGAGACAAATTCAGATCTTAGGTGGGGGATCATTCTTTGCAATTACTCATCTCTTTCTATTGGCTTCAGAGGGTTTAGGACAACAGTGGTTCTCATTCAGGGTCCTCAGTTTGGCTCTTGACCTTTGATACATGCATTTGAACCTGGTAAGTTTGTCTTCTCCAGCCCCTGGCTCCAAGGTGCAGGGCGTTACATTGCAAAAGTAGTGGTTGACGTCTCCCTGTCTAATGAGAAAGAGAGAGCAGAAATGCATTTCTGCTTCTGCATCCAAACAAACACTTGAAGGTCAGTGCTGCTAGCCAGCTTTAAGTGATGGAGGCTACAAGAGGGTCCATGTGTGTTACACTCTGTATTTGGTATCGGCTTCTAAAGATGGTGGGAGTTGTCCGTGTCACGCAGCTTGTTGCAACGTCTCTAGGAAAATGCAGGCGAGACATGTAGAAGGGGAAGGTGACTTATTAAAAAAAAAACCCAACACACACCTCATCTCCCTCTTGCTTATTCTGTCATACTCGCACACTCACACCACCAAGATGAATGTATTTGGAGAGCCTGCCAGGACCACGTGTATGTTGGGTGGAGAAGGCATGCAGCCGTCAAGTCCTCATCATATCTCTTGGGTCCCTCTTCATTGGCAAAGAGAAGATGATTTTTGGATGTGCCATTTGTGCCCTTTAGGAGTTGACAGTGATTGAGATCTTTCTCCTCTTCATCCTGTCTCACCTCTTCTCAGTCATTAGTCAACACTGCTGATTTACTTACTGCCCCTTTTTCCCTCTATCTGGAGGTCTTATGGTTCTTGTCCTTTTTTTTTCCCCTAGTTTGGGTGTCTTGAGAAACTGGACATGCTGTGATTTTTTTAATGTGCTGTAATATTAGTGACTTGCTGACACACGTGCCACCAACATGCGCTTTTCTCTTAACCGTTCTTCTGCCATCTCTTAAACAAAAAGCTGTGTTATTGTCTCTGGCAGCCATGGGTATGCCTTCACTGAGATAAAATAAAATCTTAAAAATGCTGAAACTAGTGAAAATAAATGATAAGGACTGTAAAAATGAGTGGCTGATGACAGGTGTGTATGAAGGAGAACGGTAGTCAAGTTCCCGCTCCTTTTGCAGGGAGGAGAGTCCATGGGCATGGGGCTGACATTCACTTTCCAGCTTTCCCAGTGTTCCCACACCAAAATCCACTTGCCAAAATGCAGGGACTCCAGATAAAGAGGGAAGAGCTGGCATCAGCACGGCCTCACTAGCTTGGTCCGATTCGTTTGTCTCCATTAAAACAATAAATCATTCACGTTGCTGCTTTCTTGAAAGCTAGTGATGCTTCTGCTGGAGTGGTTGGCCCAAGTGACCTGCCTGCTCCCCGCTAATGTTTCTGCTACTTCTCCCATAGTAAAGATAATGTTATCTAAGCACTAAAGAGCAGAGGAGAGAGTCTCCCTCAAAAAGGCATCATGCATCTTCCCATATATTTTCATCTCTGGGTTCTTTTCTGTCCTATCGGTGCTTTGGTTTGGCTGTAGAGTTTTTTTTAGTTTCGTTTTTTAACCAGACAGTGTGTTATCCCTCCCTTGCTTCTCCCCAGCTCTCTGGTTCCTTAAAAGCACTGATGTGTAATTCTCCCATCGTGGATGTTAGACTCGTTATGAATAAAGATGAAGTGGAAGCGGAATGCTTTCCCATTAATTTAAAACTTTGGTTATCATGACAACAGGTTACAACTCTCTTCATTGCCATGACAATCTCCTGCAAAATTGTTAAAATGTCGTCTTATAGTTATTTTTAGTTTGTCCTCTATTCCCATGGAGACCAAGTTTTACTTGAAGTGTTTGATGCTTTGTGCTTGGAGCCTTTAATGAGCCTCACAGAAGTATGTAAGTCAGTAAAGGCAGAGACCTCCGAGGTCAACCAATCCCTCTGTCAGCCCTTGCAAGAATGGTCTGTACAGTATGTTTTTGTACTGCTTTGTTGTATTATGTGCACTTTTTTTTAAATTATCTTCTCTTGTGTGGTTTTTAACATTTACATTTGCTGTAATGCCTGAGTACTTGTATTCTTCTTTGCATATGACCTTATTTGTTGCATTAAATTCTGCCTGAAAACTTCAGATTCTGCACAGGACACTGGAAAAAAAAAAATCTACAAGGAAAAAAGAAAAACTACATAAGACCATCAACAGGATGCTTAAAGTGGTAGTTTGCTTTTAGTTGCTATGTAGTTGTTTTGGGGGAAAAAAATTGCACAGAAATGAAGTTTTCTCTCTGTCTAACAGTTTACAAAAGAAGTTTTACTGGAGTAACATTTGCTCAACCAGCTAAAAAGTTACTAGCTTATCATTAAACAATATTACAAATTACCGCAATTATAAAAGGAAATAAAACTACTTTGTGAGCTTCCCTCTTTCCTGTGCTTCTATTTTCTCCCCAGGTAGCCAGTTGATGTGATCCATGGGAGTCTCCCCTCATCAGTTGGAATTAGAAATTAAAAGTAATAAGGAATGAATAGCAGAAAACCAGGTTGCATCCATTGGACTGTTTCCCAAAAGCTGGACAAGGCTGACCGTCAACTACTATTTATTTATGAAGTATTTATCTTGCTGCTTCTTCAGTGGGTGTGAGCATGGCTACTCCAAAATAAAAAATGGCAAAATAGAGGTGGCATCACCACTTGTGCTGCGCTGGAGAGAGGGTTAGCAGAGAGGTGATGCCATGGATTAATCCGGATTTCTTTAATTTTAGGCACTCGCTGTTTAAAATTTTAAAAAAGGACACCTTATATTATACTGTTGTCTATGCAATACTGATTCAGGTCATTTTTGGACATCATGTTTCTTTGGAAGAAGAGTATTTCTGTAGGCAGCTGATGGTGGTGTGATCCATTCCTTGGTGGTGCTGCCACAACGGTTGGGTTTTTTTCTCTGCAGGGCTCCAGAAACAGCACAGCGGATCAAAGCTTCCTGTCCGTGTGTAATTCTGTGCCATCTTCCTCTTTATTGCCTGTGGGTTTATATTTTTGAGGAATATCCAATGCTACCTGCCTCAGCCTGGAAGTCTTTCTTGAAGGTGGCTGAGAGTCTGTAGGCAGTTCATTTCTATTCATCACACCTTGAGTAAATGGGTTTTTGCTGTACTTGGGAATTTTTTCCACGTCTAATGACTATTACAGTTTTTAGGTAGTTTCTTGATAGCCATCTTAAATCGTTGTGTCTTTAATACTAGCCTAACTCTTAGCTCTGCCTTTGTCGTGTGTGCAGCCTTTAAGTACTTGTAGACATTCATCAGTATCCCGTAAAAGACTTTTTACCAAGGCCTGCAGTGGCAGGACAAGGGGCAACGGCTTTAAACTGAAGGAGGGCACATTTAGACTGGATGTAAGGAAGAAATTCTTTACAATGAGGGAGGTGAGGCACTGGCCCAGGTTTCCCAGAGAAGCTGTGGCTGCCCCATCCCTGGCAGTGTTCAAGGCCAGGTTGGACGGGGCTTTGACCAACCTGGTCTAGTGGAAGGTGTCCCTGCCCATGGCGGGGGGGTTGGACTAGATGACCTTTAAATGTCCCTTCCAACCCAAACCGTCCTGTGATTCTATGATATTGTCACTTAGCCAAACTACCTGTTTTTCGCTATCAATCTTTTCCCCAAAATCAGACCTTCTGGCAGTTTTTAGGTGCTTTTCACTATTTTTTCTGCAGGTTGGCTTTGTTGGGATGGGGTTGGATCCCTAACAAACCGTGCTTGGAGGTGTTTGCGCTGGCAGAAAGCTGGGTCATCAAGAGTTTCTTGTGACAAAGCTGGTGTTGGTTAGTGCTCCTGTTTCTTGCAGTAAAACTGGTTGTTTTAAGAGATGTTGCAAATATACAGATAATATTTCTATCGATAATTTTAGGCCTCTCTAGCTCAGGAGCTTATAATTGATTCTAAAAAGCTCTTTTTAAATGGTGTAAAATCTTTCCCTCTCTGGGATAATTAAATCCTTCTGCTATTTAAGGTCACTATGAATCTTTTTAGAGCGGGTAAGAGTGATCAGAATAGTTTTTTAATGTCTCTTCCTTGCAGAATCTTGCTTTCTGGTATGTCTGATTTTGCATTTTTCATGCAGAATCAAAATATAACATGATTTCTGTATAAATCAGCCTTTATCTGTAACATTGTATCATTATTTTGGTAGCAGGATTTCCTGGGAAGGTTAATGGTTCAGTTCTGCTTTTCAGTTACAAGGGATAGTTATGAAATATGGCTGATTTTTGTAGCACTAACTGTGGCGATCAAGATTTTATCCTGATACTGCTCAGCATTCTGCAAGATGCAAAGAAGATATAGGCCTGATGCTGAGAATATAGCACCCAAATGGAATAATAATCTATAAATCTCTCTGATAATTTTTTTCATACCATTACTTGTAGAGGACATTGTGTAATTATGCTGGTATTACTCACGTGGTAAATTGTTTGACTGTAATGTGTGTGGCTGTATCTAGTGTTTCCGTAGAATTTTGTGTACATGCTGTACTCAAAATAATTTCTTTGCCTTTATTGTGTGTGTTTAAAAGGGCATTTAGCTTTCCTCAATAGCAATTGTTACTATAATGGCTGTTATCATTGGCAATGAAGGATATAGCTAATATATTTTATGCAAATTATTAATAATACTGCTGATAGTTTTCCTACTGAGTGGGTTTTGTTGCTTGGGTTTTTTGTTTCTTTTTACATTATTTAGAACAGAACAGACTATTTCAGTTGCAAGGGACCTACAGTGATCATCTAGTCCAACTGCCTGACCAGTTCAGAGCTGAACAAGTTAAATTGTGTGGCTAAGGGCATTGTTATTTGATTTTTTTATTTGCATTTCTGTGACCAGTGAATTAATTTTATGAGACACGTTGGTTAAGAAAATACACCATGATCCGTGCTTTCTCTAAGCTTGGGACCAGCAGCTACAGTGAAGTGCAATGGGAAAACTCCAGGCACAGAAAAACAGAGTTTCCTTCCTCTTGCACTTAGCAGGTATGAAAAAGGCAAGAGGTAACATATTATTTTGGAAGGGAGGGGGAATTTTTTCAGCTTTCCCTATTAGAATTCATCTTATTTAAATCGGTGCAAATAAAAATGAAGTCTGTTCAGTTCCTTTAGTAATATGAGGAAGGAGACTTTTCTGTATCAAAAGGTATTGTCATCATAAGCCAAGGCTGATGAGATGGTAAACCTGTAGAGGTTGTTAGAAATTCCCAGTCTGGCAAAGTACAGTCATGCCTGGCTTGCAGCAAGGGTGCAGCTGCTGGCAGCAGAGTTCGCTTGCACCAAAAACAGGGTCAGGAGAGGAGTTTGGGTTCAGGCTACCTGAGATGAAGAGGTATGAGGAATCCTCTTGTAGGGGAGATTCAGACTAGATAGAAGGAAGAAAAGTTTTACGCTGAGCGTGGTGAAACACTGGCCCAGGTTGCCCAGAGAGGTGGTCGATGCCCCGACCCTGGGAACATGCAAGGCCAGGTTGGACGGGGCTCTGAGCAACCTGCTCTGGTTGAAGATGTCCCTGGCCACGGCAGGGGGGTTGGACCAGATGACCTTGAAAGGTCCCTTCCAATCCAAAGCATTCTGTGGATTCTGTGATTTCTCCTTAACGTAGATTCCACTCCAATGACTTTTGGAGTAAACAAAGACTTAGAGATAAAAAAAGCTGTGTAAAATCCTTGCATCTCCAGGAGATTTTCTCTCTATGATTACACGCTCACCCCAAAAAGCACTGACAGTTGCTTGGAGAATGGGCTTGTAAAGATTTTGCAGAAATGTAAACTATCTTCAGCTATTCCAGTATTTCTTGTTAAAAAAACTACCCACAAGTAATGTGCAAGAGCTTAATTCTGTCGGTAAATAAGAATGGCAAACAGCTCCAGGCAGCTGGTGCATTTTTTTCCTTGGATGACAAAGAAGTCATCCCAAGCAGGAATCTGTTCTTAAATATTTCTTTTTACTATAATAAACAAATCTTTGAAGCCTTGAGATCAAGGAGCGAGCAAAAATGTAGAACAATAACTTATGAAAGTATGATGTTGTTTGTGCCCCTCAGAAATATTGCTGGTATTTATTATAGTAATCTTGTGATAACACGGGGATTTTTTCCATTTAACTGTGGCCTACTTCTGTTGCTGGTTGGGTTCCTGGCTTCTTCTCAGCAGAGACAGTTTTAGATCCTGTCTGTGTAAGGGCATTTTATTGTACTCTGGATTGAAAATACATTATCAAGATAGGTCTTGAGTCCACAGCCTTAAATTTCCTCTCCTCGAGCACTGAATGTATTTTCTTGCAGGGTGAATGCCCAGCCCTGAATTATCAGGAGCATTTCTTTCCTGTGCCCCCATCTGAGCTCCTTTCTAGTGCAGTGTCTGCTCCTCATCCACCAAAGCACCTCAATTGAATTTCTGAGGATCTCTTTCCACCTCCAGCTTTGTCCTTCAGGCTCCTTGATGTGTCTTTGAGATTCACCTTCTCCGTCAACTTAGGAGGCTTTGTCACCTCTTGTCCTTCTGAGGTTCTGCTTTGTCCCACCTCCAGCTGTCCGCAGGGTCCCCACTGGGGTATGTCCCTGCTCGCTTTTTGCTTCTGTTGTGGAAAACGTTACCAACAGATACAAATTTAGCTGCTACCTTTGAATTGAAAATTTGCAGGTCTTCCTTTCTGCTTAAACTTGTTTCTTCTTGATCACTGCAAAATCCAACCTTTCTCATCTGTCTTTCCTGTGTGCCTAGAGTTCAGGATCTTTTTCTCACTACAGTTTTTACGTCTCTTGCTCTTCTTTCTGAATTCCCATGGAAAGCACTTAAGTGCTTAATCTGCCATCAGAGCTGGTAAACTTGGTCACCTTTAACCCAAGACTTTACTGAGGTTGCCAGCTTGCTTCTCTCCTCTTTTGTTTCTCATTTTGTTCTGAAGAGTTGAATAGAATAGAATATTTCAGTTGGAAGGGACTGACAACGATCATCTAGTCCAACTGCCTGACCACCTCAGGGCTGACCAAAAGTTAAAGCAAATTATTAAGGACATTGTCCAAATGCCTCTTAAACACTGACGGGCTTGGGGCATTGACCACCTCTCTAGGGAGCCTGTTCCAGGGTTTGACCAGCTTAAATAAAAGAACTGTGACTTGGTTTTCTCACCCTTCTATGATATTTAGCAAAATTACAATAGATCAGTTTTCCAGCTTGAGGAGACATTTCCCATCCTTGGTTTTAACTGAATTTGAGATAAGGTCTCTCAGAGCTTGGTGAAGAGCCTTAGAAGAAGGGGGGCAACATTTTCACTTCATTTTTAGAAGGGGAAATTTCTTCTTCCAGTGGGGAGATACAAGCTGGTCTTAATAGCCAAATGTGTTGTTCCTAGTGTAGTATTTTGATGAAATAAATGAGGGCAGCTTACACAGCCCTGGGGTACGTATTAAAAAAGCAGAGCTGGGGAAATAAATGCAGGACTAATGATGGTAGATGAAGCTTTTCAGCTCTACATCATCAGTTCAGCTGCCATCCAGGCAGTTGCCAGGACGTGAGGATTATCAGACAAGTGGTTGTTGGCCTGTGTGAACTGAGTGGGTGGTGTTTGGAGCTTCTATTTTTTGTACTAAAACAGGAAAGGACCCTGTATTCATGTGAAAAAAGTATTCAGTATCGTAGTCTGGTATAAAAGAGTAAAGGGAACTGATGTGTGAGACTGGTGTGAAGCAAGCAAAGGGAAATTCAGGAGGCATTTGCTGTAAGCTCGGTACCAAATGCTGCCAGCCACTGACTCAGCAAATGCACTGCGATTGATTATCCACTGACTTGTCCACTTGTTTGCCTTCCAGCTCTTATATTAACCAATAGTTAAATCATCCCTAGAAGTCCCTGGGGCTTCTTTGATTAATTGACCGCTCAAGGTGGTCCAGGTGGTTCTCTGCAGGTCCAGCTGGCAGCAACTTGAACCCATCTGGCCCCGCTTTGGCCTTGGAGAAACCTCTCCTGCTTCCCCCAGGAAGTTTATCCCCAAATCTGTGCTTTCAGAAGTGTTTAAGAAACAAAGCAAGATACTGCAACTTCCAGGAACTCCTGTCTGTCAGTTGTGTAAAGGACAGACTGAATGACTTCTGCTGCAAAATAGTGCATGACTTTTTTATCATGCACAAGAAAAAGGGGGAGCAAACATCATCTATTGGAAGAGCCCAACTCACATATATTTAGGAAGAGTAACGTGTGGTCCTAGGGAACTTGGTTGTTAAAGCTTCCGGCATATCCATTCAGAGCAACTCTCTAAAGTAAATGCAAAGCCGGGCATCTTCAAAAGGCAGGGCAGGTCATCCTGCATTTCTCTATCCACCCTTGCCAAGCAGGAGGACTTGGCATTCTCCAGGATGGGGACGTTTGGTGGGTGTCATGGCTTCTAATGTTGACAAATGGTACAAGTTGCATACTATTTGGCAATGCTAGATTTATTTTTTTATTCTTCTTCTTCTTTATTTTTAAAGAAATTTTTTGTTTTGCTCTCGCTCCTGGTGTAAATCAATAGGCTTCATAGGGAGGTGTCTCCAGATACTTGCATGCATCTCTGTGCATACAAACTCTACTGTTGATGTCCTCGCTATACGTATTCAATTACTAAATACAAGCCTTTGCTCTCCTGCACTGTCAATCCAACACATTTTATCAGCAGAATGAAGGTCATTTCAATCCTTCAGGTGAACAGAAGACCTGCCTGCCTTTTAAAATCAATACTCGTGGCAAGATTATTTTTAGAAAGGGAAGGTCAAGCCCTGAGCCCGAACACCTCGCAACAGAGCGGAGTTCATGTTTAGTCCCTGCCTTTGCTGCCTGGGGCTGGGATGATGCTCTCCTGTGCGGTACCCAACATGAACCCACCGGTGAGGACTGCTGGGTTTCCTTCCAGTATCACCCTCGTTGTGCCTGAATCCCTGTGGCTAATGTGTACAGAAAGCAGATTTACTCAGCTCATTTGCTGCCCCTGTATAATCATTCTTAGCTCTGCATTAATGTGCTGAGCAAGTAAAACTAGTTAATGAGAAGAGAAGAAAGGAATCTTTTTCTGTAGGTCTAATGCTCTTGTTCCTGGAAGCGGAGGGGAGTAATTAGCATTCCAGCTGAGGAACCAGTTACTATGGCAGTGCGTATTGATGAAACGCGGTTGATACAGGTGAGCTAATTCAAACCAGCTGAAGGCCATATGTTTAGCTCTGTCTTCATTACATAACAAATTTTGAGGTCTTAAAAAAAAAAATTTCTGAGTAGAAATGACCTTCAAGGAATGGTTAAAATAAGAAAGCTGCCGGCCTTTTTGTTACCGGCACACAAACTCATTAGTTACATAAACAGGACGAAGGTTTTTAATCTCCTTTTGAAGTTATTTGCATATTTATTAGGACTTACTGTGCCTTTTTAGTTGGGATTCCACTGATCCGAAAGTGGAGGACACACATGGCTGCAAACCCACCATGTTTCCCTGAAGTTCATATCAAGTTAGGTTATTAGTCCTTGAGGTGGGACAAAATGGTAGAATTCAATTTCGCTGTGAAATCAATAAACCAGGATTTTTTTGGTATTTCTATGCAATTTTTTTTTTGTTGAATATTTGATCTTCAGATTATTATTTTTTTTTCCTGTATTCCTTGTTACTCTTTTAAAGCAGAAGGTCTTCAGGGCATTGAAATCCATTTTACTACAGGGAAGAAAATGGGATTTCAGCCTTCCTGAGTGGCAAGCAACCATCATAATGAGACTTATCAACAAAAATGATATCTCAAAGAGCTCTATTGAGGCAAATGTTTCTTCACACTCGGAGAAGGGGTTTGGAGAAGTGGTACTTCATTTTGCCCATTGCTTTGTCATTAGCACCATTACTAGACTCCGCATTCATAGGACGGTTTTGCGACTGAAGGTGAAGCAGGAGCCAAGATGTCCCCACTCCACTGCGCTCCGGCGGTGCTGATTCTCCTTGCTCAGCCTGGATGGAGGCAGTGAGTACGTAGTACCAGTTTGGAATGCTCTGTTTCATATAGCCAGCTTCTCTTAGTTATATCACAGCTGTACACATTACCTGTGCAGGTATAAATGGTATCATGCTAACTGTGGCTTCTGAAAGTTGAAGTAAGTCATAATTGAAAAAAACCCACCAAACCAAAGGCATTGTTCCCCAGATGTATTTTAGTTAGCCACATATTGCCAGGATGGAAATTCTATAGGCTACAGGTTGAAGAAGGTACTATAGACAGCAAGGAGTGTAATAATTAAATTGCACAATGCACCTGAACGTGGGCTATTGCGGTGATTAATTTTAAATGCTGTCCTGTAATTATAATCAGACTATATTCTCTGCAGAAACCTTTGAGCACAAGCAGCAAGGAGCTGTTATGCATTATTGACTTTGGAGTAGCTGGAAGAAATTCAAAACATCTTCATATAAATTACATTTTGGTCATGGTCTGCTCATCCACACTGGCTTCGCGGGCACAAGCTCCCCCTCCTCGAATGCGGCTCCTGGCTATAATGCAACCTCTCTGCCCCATTTTGTCAGCACACCTTTTCTGTTTCCTATCCCCACCGAGGAGGTTTCCTGCAGGACATCAGCAACACAGTTGGAGTTCTTCACTCCCCATCTCCACTTAGATCCCATCAGAGGCGCATCCACTGTGTGCTCTCCAGGAGCATCTAGCCCCACATCACTAAATTTGGCACGTAGCTGATGGAGATGAAGAGAGGCTGCAGTGCTGTGCTGGGAACCTCTTTCCCTGCCTCCCTCCAAGCCTGGCATGGGCTGCACCTTTGATGAAACTTGTATTTGGTCTTATTGAGTCACTGCTGCTCCTAGTTTTTTTCTCGGGGTTATGCTGCCACTGGTGCATTTTGCTGCCTTCTTTCCTTTTGTAGTATTTCTGGTTTACCCCAGTTAAGGCAAAAAGTAATTAGGGGAAAAAATGAATTCAGTAGCTACCCAATGTGTTTATTTTTTTTGCTGTGTAGCTCCATCAGCAGAAGGACTGCTAGAAGGGGGATGTGGAGAGGGGCAGCAGCAAACTGCACCAAGGATGCACCTTGGAGATAGTCCTGCCGTAACCTATGTGTCTTGACTGATACCATATTTCAGAGCTTTAGCTTCTGGGGATACACTCACTTGTATGCTGCCTTGGCTGCTTTTAAATTTTCATTTTACTCATTTGCTTGGCTGTACCACACACTGATGGAAACCTGGAGGGGATTCCTGGAGCATGTTCCCTAGTCCTGACAAAGTTGGGTACCCTCCAGCCAGCGACGTGAGCATCAGCCTGTTCTCACTGAGCCGAAGGGATGTTCACCGCTGTGTTGTGGTTATCTCGGTAACGCAGCCCTCTCTCTTCCACGTTCTGTTTTTCAAAGTGAGGGCATCCTCACATCTACGTCCTTCTCTTCCCACAGCTTATGCTGGTGCCAGGATCATCTCAGCATCAAAGTGCCACTTCCACTCAGCATCCAAAGTGCCGCTGCTTTTCTTACTGAAACATCCCCGCATGTTTATCAAGTACCTTTTGTCATCCTTCAGACTTCTCTTTGTTGTTTTCTTAGGTAAGAAAAAGAAACTGGTGCAGGCTCTGGCATGTGTTGATCTGGGCAAGTGTTCCTAATAAAACTTTCATAATACTGTGCTCTTTTACGAGTAAAATGGTGGCCCGTGCATTTTTACGAGCTGTGCTGTACTAGTCGTCGCAGAAAATATATGCTCATTTAATGTGTCGCAATAAAGAGCCCTTTATAGAGTGGGTTTTTTTATAGTTTATTCATCTCTATTTATGTAGAATCCCCTTGAGAATCCACAAGACTTTTGCTTATTCAACCTTTCTTGCCTGTTTTGCCACGTCTCTCCCATAAAGGGGTTATTACGAGGTACTTAATATTTATTTATTTGATGAGCATTGCCAGGACCTTTGCTGTTATAATAATATCCTCTATCTTGTTGCAGCAGCTTGTTGATGCTGGTGGATGAATATTGTTGTGGTGGGCTTTTATAGCTGGGGAAGGGAGATGGGGAGGGTTGCAACAAGCCCTTCGACAGGCCCGTGTGTCATCAGATTTAAAACCCACGTCCTATGGTTAAACCACACTTTTAACCTCGTTGTGCTTAGCAGGTCTTGCTTTTTGGTGCTGCAGGACTCTGCTGCACTGGGCAGAGGATCAGATGAAAGCACTGTCATTAACGTGTGCCCTGAACAACACATTTTTGCAGTTTTGGAATAAAACTCCACAGTTCTGTTACAGATGAACCATATTCATTTACTTTCAGGAAACGTTTGCCTGACTTTTAAGTGTTTTCGTCTTTTTTTAATCATTAGGCAATTTATTGCAGAAGCTTAAGTAGATGTCAGAACCGTATTTGATTTAAAGCAGGCCTGCAAACTTAGTGCATATCATAAAAAATTAGATGCTTATAGATCCTCTTCTGTTTGACTAGAATACACCTAGCTTTCTGGGGTAGACGCGTGCTATGCCTAAACCCAAGGCTTTAGAGATAAAACATGACACTGGGATGCCTGACTAATCTCATAGAGGGATGCTGCTGTGATAAGATAACGAACTTGTTGTGGTCGTTGGAAATGGTTATTATTGTTAGGAGGAGGGACATTGCAGGGCACAGACTGCCAAAAGCACCCGATAACATCCTGCAAGCGTGGCATGTAAGGCTCCTGTCCCGCTGGCACGTTCCAGGCTTTTCTGTGCATATCAGAGGATAAATTAACGTTTCTAATTACCACATGATAAAAAACCCCAAAGCTCAGCTGTGTTATCCTAGATTTGGTTCCTCCAAAGCCTCGCATTCCTGGCGAAGCGACTCCCTGCAAGAGCAGGCGGCGCATTTTCAGGAGGTTTCCTTTGGAAGCAATTAATGATTTCAGGGAAATCAGTAGGAGCTGTTAGTTAGTAGGAGGATATACATTTCTGTCCTTACCTATAGCACCGATACAGCAGTTTCAGGGGGCTTAGAATCTCCTGTTAGCCGTGCCTTCTGCCATGCAGGTATTATTCAGGAGCTGTAAGCCTCCAGTGCCATACCCATGCTACAAGATTGACAGCCTCCTTACCTTTTAATCCCATAGACTTTTTTTTTTTTCTTCTCTGCTTATGTATTTATGTGACCCTTTATAAATACTGTATAAAACACTGATTTTTTTCTGTTGAACAAATAGTCAGGTTTCTATTAAAGAACAGGGCACGACATTGTTTTTAAAATTAAGTAGTGTTACAAATCGGCTTTTTTCCTTTAAAAACATTTCAGGTGTAATCACCAGGATGTGGACAAACAAGGAAAATGTATCACAGTGTAAAAAAGAAAGAAATCTTGGCAGTCACAATGATTTTGGGAAGAAAGAAAAGATAATTTTATTGCGGCAAATAAATCTGTTTTTCTTCCAGCTTGGGACTTGGATAGCCAGCATCTGTAGTTATTCTGCTCAGAGGGTTTAGGAAAATCCCTCTCCGTCAGTCCTTAAGCAGTGCTTCAGCAGCTTTCCCAGGGCTTCCTTGAGGTCTTGGCTCTGGGCTTGGGTTCCTGCATCACCCCATTTTGTCCCCATTCTTCACTCCCAGTTCTGCCTCGTTCTTCTCCTGCCTCTTCAGCTGGGGCTGTGGCAGTGATGTTATGTTTAATTTGGCAAACAAACTGAAAACATAAAAATAATTCCATTCAGTTTGAATAATAATTAATATTTATTCTTCTCCAAACACCCCATTTGCCTGCCAGCCAGTCTGGTTGCATTTAATACAAATTATTTCATTCAACCCCAAATGTTTAATTTTAATCATTTATGAGAAAATTAAAGGAAACAAAGAGCGAAGAGAGGTGCTAATTTTCCCCTTCAACCCAGTAGTCCCAGGGTTAGGATTTTTTTGCGCAGTATGGAAGAACCAGCTTCAGTTCTGTCTGAGAAGGTTTGAACCGGTATGCTCTCATTTCAAGAGTGATCACAAGGTTTAAGGATATTTTGGGATGCTTTTCCTATTTATTTATAATCCTGCTTCATTTTGTGTTAACATGGGAATGGGACCAGAGTCCAAATGAATGTCCAGCAGCTTCAGTCCTCAGTATATTTTTCTAGTTGAAATTGTCTCATAAATTTGAAGGAGAGTCACGAAATAACTCAGGTTGGAAAGGACCTCTGGAAGTCATCAAGTTCAGCTTGAGTCAGGTTGCTCAGAGCCTTGTCCAGTTGACAGAAGTTAATGAAATGTTTGCGAATGATTGAAGCCACATGCTTTGGCAGGTTTGCAAGTTTTGCTGAAAAAAAAGTTCTCCCGACTCTCTTGCCAGGTTTTGAAAGGACAGAACCTTCAGAGGATCCAGGATGTTGTAAAGCACTCACTCCTGGAGGCTGGAAAGATGACAGAGCTTTGAGTGAGCGTAGTTCAAGGGAGAGGTGGGGAACAGGAAAGCTCAAGGCTTTGGCTAGGATACATGTGTTTTCATATACCTTAGCTAGCAGGTGTGGTACGTACGGCGTGCGCGAGATGCCTGGCCGAGAGGAGCCTACGCTTCTGGGGTCAAGGCTGGCTGGAGACTCTTGCCATGGAAGTGCATCGCAGGGGCTTTCTCTTACTGTTACCTGTGTGGATTATTTTAGATTATTCTTAGCGCTGATTTCATGCCCTGGCAGCTCGAAGACTTTATTAGAACAGACTAGACTATTTCAGTTGGAAGGCGCCTACAACGATCATCTAGTCCAACTGCCTGACCAATTCAGGGCTGATCAAAACTTAAAGCATGTTGTTAAGGGCATTGTCCAAATGCTTCTTTAACACTGACGGGCTTGGGGCATCGACCACCTCTCTAGGAAGCCTGTTCCAGGGTTTGACCACCCTGTCTGAGTCCTTTTTTATCTTAATATACTGTTGGGCTTGTCTTACCTCAACTGCACATTGAACAGTGATTTTCATGCATCTTTCTTTCTAGATGCTGAGGCAGTGTGCAAAAATGTTCATTTTATTGCTGGTTTTGTCTTTTTTTTTTTTTTTTTTTTTTTTTTTTTTTTCCCTCTGATAGTGCTTGAGCCCTGCAGTGCTTTGGCTGGGGCTTACTTCAGAGAGTAGGTAATAGGTTGGGCACAGTGGAAATCAAACAGCAGCACCTCAAAACCTGGCCCCATTATCTCCTCCCTGGCAGGATGAAAATCTTCCTTTTAGTCCTTATGGGCTTTCATGGAAAATTTTATGGCTTTTATGGAAAGATTCAGAATCCTTTGCTGTACTATCAGTCTGAATGCTGGGTTTCTTGATTTTTTTTTTGGTGTGTGTTGGTTTTGTTTTTTTTTTTTTTTCAAAGTTTACAGGATCTGTGGACACAGAGCTTTTGCAGCTGGTGCTGCTTTGTCAGTGGATTTCCACATCCTCCCAAATTCAGAATGATGAGTCACCCGGCAGAAGCAGGAAAGGAGTAGCAGTACCGACTCATCCGAAACACGTCCCTATTCATACCGATGCCTTATGATGCTGCACGTTATGTGTGATGAACATTACATTGTTTTGTTTTCCTAGAATGTGCAATTAGCCGATATATAAAAAGCTGGTGCTGCTCACAGTTTCTTTGATAGCAGGATGAGAGAATAACAGCTGAGAGAAGGCGAGAAAAGCAGGAGGTTCTCCTGGAGACGTCTTGGCTTTTCTGAGTGGGACCCATCTCTGCTTTCCAGCAGAGCGCTCGTCTTATGAGACCCTTGCCCAACGTTTTTTCTAACTCAACTTAGTCCAAGGCACATTTTATGGTTAATAGGGCAAATATGTATCAGTAAGCAAAAGTTCAGCTCAGTTTTCTTCCTGGAAAGCTGGCTTGGTCTTGCAGTTGAGCTTATCTGTACTTTAATTTCCTAATAAATGACATTCTTCATAGGAAGCAAAGTGTGAATCAAAGAAAGCAGATGATGATCGTATTATCTCCCTGTATTGTCTACCCCAAGTAAAAGACTAAAGCAGTGCAGTGTGATATTCTGTCTTGTATTAAACGTTGCACAAATTAAGAAGAATAATTAGGAAGTGCTGTCTGCTTCTGTTAAAAGTGCATATACAGCGAGTAGTGAACATGTCCCTGTCAGGTCATAGTTTTTCCTTGCTTGCCTGTGTATAGTCCCCTTATTCTCTAACCTTATTATCACATGGTAAAATAGAAAAGGTAATAAACAAAAAAACCCAGTCTGATTTCACCCTGGAACAAGTGTATACTGATGCACACTGGTGGGATCTTTAGTTTTCTCACCAGACTTTTGCTACATATTCAATTTATTGCATGCGTACGGCTCAACCTTTGGGAAGCAAAGACCTTCTTGAATATTCACAGGATAAGTCCTTCTAATGTCCTGAACTTGCATTCCTATTCAGGTGATACATTTACTTTCTTAATCCCTCTTGATCTCCTTCCATATGTAAATTACACAATTTGAAAGCATATACTTCAGCACCGGATGGAAGATCCAGCTGATTACTCTTACAGTAATTGCGGTGCCTCTTCCCAAAATTTCTTGGGAAAATCCTCAATCTTAAGTCTCACTTGGCTGTGCTATGCCCTTGACCACTAATAAATTAGTTTTAGCCCATTTCTGTTTCCTTTGAAAGGAACCTGCATCTACATTTTCTTTAATCTCCTGAAAGCCTGCACAAATTACTCCAAAAGGCTTTTTGGAAAATTGCTTGAAAGCATTTTCAAACAGGTAAGATACTGACTCAACGATCATGCTAATCTTTTGGAGCTCTTTCCTTTTAATTCTTTTGTGAAACATTGAGGGGCTGTTCCAGTGAGTTTCCCTAGACATCCCTAATGCCATCTTTTATTTAATATGACCAAATGGCATTCGTTGTTTCAGGAAAAGAAATCTAGTTGACCTGGAGGAAGGGTCTCAAAAGCAAAACGGTCTTTTGAAAGTCATAGTGATGAGAACATGAATAATAATAATAAAAATGAATGATGCCATCACTTCCTTTTCTGAACTTTCAGTTTATTCTACAGCTTTAAAGTAAAAATTATGGTGATATTCTTTAGGGTTGATTTTATTCAAATAGTGCTGATTGGGTTTCTCTCCTGTTGTGATTTTAATGGAGGTTGGTTTGTTAATTTNTTGCAAACATGCTTGACGGTGGTTGGGGAGCAGACGAGGGGTTTTGGAGAAGAGCTGTCATTTTGCCTTGCATTGGTCTTGGCTTAGGAAGACACTCAAGCTCAAACGCATCCCTATTCAGGTAAAAATACAGCATGGGCTTAAGTGTTTTGCTGTACAAGAGCATTTGCTCTTTTTGGATGTGAATTACAAGAGCAAACTCTTTCCCTCTGTTCAACTCCTGTAAGTATGGTACTTTGATTAGGGCTTAATAATCAGAAAACCACACTAAAACCAGAATGTGTTTCAGAATAAATGGCTAGTACAGGTTATGTATGGCAGCCCAGGAAGCTGTAGTGTGTTTGTTAGTGCAGGACATCTCAGGGCCAGGAGCCACTCTCATCTAGAGATGGGAGGAGAGCCCACAACTGATTTTTATCCCCATTCTGTTTCCTACCTCCCACTTGTGTTGTGTTTAATGCTGTGTTTTCGATATGACCATGACCAGCAACCGGGCTGGTGGATCTTGCCTAGCCTTTCCCAGTACTTATGCTATGATGGAGCAGTTGGCTGAAGAATTTCCAGCTCTTGGGTTTCACCACCCTTTCTGCTGAATGTCACATTCACCAGGAAGGGGTGGGCTCCATATTGTTCCTCAAATGAAACTTAAAAATTAAAATAGCTACTCAAAACCATGGTAAATGTATATTCAGCTTAGTGTCCTGTAAATAAATTTTTTAAAAAGGGGCCAAAATGATGTCAGCTAAGGACCTAGATTCATCTCACCTGTCTTTAGGGAGTGTTAGTATAAAGGGTCTACATGTGAGCCCCTCACCACAGGCTCTTGCTGGAGAGAAACAGGGATTTCTTGAGTGTTACTCAGCTCAGCAAATGTAGAACTGCTCTGAGTTGCAATGAATCCCTTCACCCATAAAATGTATTGGAGATAAAGGTGCGTGAACCTCTGTATAATATCTGATCGTAGACCTTGATGATGATACTTCACTTGGCAAGCCTGTTCCTCAGTGCTAATTTTAACAAGAAAAAATAATAAAAAACCCCCTGCAGATAGATGCACAGGAGACAAAATAATTGTGGGGCTATCAGTGCATGTTGAGATTTGGACTAAAAATGCTGCGTCTCAAGCTACTTGAGGCAAGTTTTTGCTGTCATGGAAAATGAATTCAGCACTGACACTGATTTTATTATACACTCCAATAAAACAGGTTATTGAGTTACATAGGCTATATATAGTTAGAGAAGACAGATACTATAGGAAGTACAGCGCTTTCTTCTTTTTCACTCTTATGAGTGAAAATTTTAAGCTTGAATCCTTTTTTTTATGCCCTTAATCAGGAGAATATGGATGAACCTTTGTAACTTCTTGCTCAGCTGAGATGTAATGATGCTGAGATACAGCTTCATTGCCAGTCGGTACCCTTAACTGCGTTCAGAGCATCTCCTCTTCTGCCAATGGTCGTATAAAATAATCCTGACAATGTGTTGTACCTGCTTTCAAGACATGATTGCCAGGCAGTCAGCAGTTGTAATTTTCTACTGAAAAAAGGTGTTGATTCTTTGTGCTAGGAAAGGATAAATGCCATACAAGAAGCTGGTGTCACCTGCAGGTTGCAAGATGGTTGGTCTAGGTGTAAGCAGTACGTAAATACCCGGTGCAAGCTGCTCCTGAGATACCAGCTGAAATAGAAGGTTCAGGAAGGAAGCGAAATATGTAACTAGCTTGATTCTGCACTATTGAGTGTCACGAATGCAGGGGGGCTAAAGGAGATGAAGAGTGCATGGGCTTTGGGGAGGATCGTTCTCAAAGAGACGTACCAAGATACCGCTTGTTTTCATGCACCAGAACCTGAAGACACGATCACAGAGAATTCAGTGAAGTACGTGAGAGGTAAAAGAAATGTTTGCTGATTTGTCAGCCCTTGTGAAAGTGGGATGAAAACAGTAAGCCATGTCAGCAGGCTGCTGAGTGGGAACCTAGGGGAAGGTGGTGCCTGGAGTTTGAGGATGAAGAGAACTAGGTAGGTGTCACATTCAGTGCTGTAATGAAGGGGGGAGAGAGAAAAAGGAATTCAGGCAAAAACATGAAGACCAAAACCTCAACGGTAGTTTTCAGGGTCATGTTTCTAATTCCAGTCAATAGATCAGTGAAATCACATGTGTGTGGGGACATGTATTAAAGCAGACAGTGAGGCAGGAAGGTTTGTATATGATGAAGCAGCCAAGTGCTGCACTGTTTGCATCAATATGTTCTCTGGCTCTGCGTAGATGTGTATTGCAAGGCACATAACCATGTCAGGTATAACGTGAGGTGGGAATTTGGAGGGAAGATAAAGCACTGAAGTTGCAAAAACCTAAATGAGATATATTGTGCCATTTATAAAACTTCTGTGCTATTGCAGTAACTTTAGGATGACTTCTTGATTGCGCCGAAGCTCTTCAGGTCTTCGCTTTCCTGTTCTTTTTCACAATCTCTTTATCTTTCGATATACCAACACCAAAAAGATCCTTCCAAGTTGTCTGAAACCATAAAAAAAGAACTTGCCCTGTTTATTGACCTCTGCTTGAAAGCTGGAAACTGTATTTCATTTTCTTAGATGTTTTCCTCATGTCACCTCCTATATTATTGTAATAATCTGTCTTTCAAGCATGGGACAAGCTGAGACCCTAAGAATTGCCAGTCTGGAGCAGGTCCTTATGGTCCACCCGGTTCCTTCTCCTCTGCATGGTGGGACCAGCACCAGATGCTGCAGAGAGGTGCAAGACCTCCACAACAAGAAGACATGGAGGATTCTTCCTTTCCTCTCTCCAGGTGCATGGATGTTAAGTCCCATTAAGAGCTCTGTTATTTTGGTTTAAGCTCACTGGTATGAAATGTTCAAACTCCTTCTATGATGGGTGTATTCTGTACTAATTATTGTCTCAGATGCATTAGATTCATACTGAATTTTTTGGCATCAGTGACACACTCTGATAAGGACTTTCATGAACAAGTATTTCTTAGACATGGTTTGCTATTAGTCACCTTGTATTTTCATTAAATGCTGCCTTGTTCATTTTGTGCCAGACTGGGAATTTCCTGGCCAGTCGCTCCCTACTCTTGTCCGTACCTCCTCTCTGGAGGCCATTGCCTAAATTTTGTCTTTCTCTTCTACCTTTCTTTCTCATCTCCTTTCTAAAGTGAACTGCCCTTCCCTAATCCCCATTAGTTTTGCAATACTCCTTTCGAGCTGGAGAGCCCAGCACCACGTGGAACATCCAGAGGAGAGCAAAGCACTGATTAATAGAGATGAGTTCTCCCTGCCTTTCCTTATGCAGCGTAATATCTTATTTGCTTCCCTGGACCCCAGTTGCTCATTGAGCAGATGTTTCTCTTCATCCTGGCACCAGTCCCTTTTCTGAGTAGATATAGTTCATTTAATACTTTGGATGTGGGTTTTTTTTTTTTTTCCTAATATGTATTATTTTACACTTACCAGTAGTGGGCTTTGTACAGTTTTTTTTCCCCTTAAATTCTTCGTGGTCCTTTCTGCTCTGGCTAGTGTTGTTAATACATTTTACTAGCAGGTTTTCTTTTTCACTAGTCACTTTTCATTATTAATACATCTATCAAACAATTGTTAATGGCTTTTTGTTTTTCTTCCGTAAGTTAATAGAGGAGTTGTGCTGCAGTACATTAATACAAAATAAATTATAGAGCCTCCTCCACAAGCCAGAGGAGCTGCTGGGGGATATTTTTACCTTTCCCAAGCTTCACGAGCCAGCCCCTCTGCTATGCACACAGGGCAATGTGTCGGTTTTAATGTGCATCATTGCTAGCTTTTATGGAGGGTTTCAACCTCCCCCGTGTCCCTGGCCCCTATTGCTGAATCAGGACAACGAGACCAAACGTCCTTTCTTGGCTGTTTAATGCTGACCGCTGTTATCGATGCCTTTATCACAGCAACAGCGCAAATCGGTTCCAATGGGAGACAGCAAGTACACCCTGTCCAGGACACCGAGCTCGGGTCAGTTCAGGCAACCAGCCTTTTTCCCCCTTGTTTAAACTGGCAGTGAGCTGATATCTTTTAACTGAAGTGCCCAGTGATAGCAGCAGCATGTGTGCTGGAACATTTGGTGGCTGGACCCTACGGGAGGTGATGAGGATGCTGCGGAGGGCAGATGCTCGCGCGTGCGCTGAGCATTCATCAGTTTGGAGTCTGACTCTTCTACCCATATTTTGCCTGTCTTTCTTTTATCCCTTGCCAAAGGATTAACTTAAAGACATTCTCATTTTGCTGTCTTTTTTTTTTTCTTCCTGCTAGACTGTCTATACTTGATTTGCAGTTAATTTTCCAGAGCACGTGCAGCTTCTTGGGCAGGGAGAACAAGTCTTCTGATGTACGGTTCTTGCATTGAATCATAAAGCTCCATTTCATGTCATTTTCTGGCAAATGTAATTCACTGTGGGAATGATGTTTGTGGTTCGGATCCTTGGGTCTAAGACAGCTCTTTCCTATAAATCATTAGCAAACAATACAGGAGCTCTGTTTCTGACTGACAGCTCAGTCAGTATATGTCATTACTCCACTCTGGTTTATTTACCTTTTTCATTAAGCCTAGGTGTAGAACTGCCCACATAAAAAAACCAAAGAGTAAATTAGCTTCAACAGGAATGATTAAAGCTATTACCATATTCTAATTTATCACCTATTACCAGACAAATGAGCACACTCTGACTTTGTGCTCTCCCTCTACCACGCTCTTCATTGCCAACGTTGCTTCTAATAACAGAAGGTACTCGACACCACTTAGAGCACAGTGCCCAGAATGAATCCAGCACCTCTTAGCATCCAAATTCAGGTGAAAAATAGGACTGCTATCTCATATATATTTCATATAAAGCCATGCTTGTTGTAATTGCAAGTATGGAACAAAAAGATACCATTTCAGGAGAGAGAAGACAGAAGAAGCAGGAACTGAAGTGCAGGAAAGGAATAGAGAAGGCATAAAATTGCAATTATTAAATAATTCTGTGTCAGAAACTCTCTGGCTAATATATTAAATCCTAGAATAATTTAGTTTGGAAAGGCTCTCTGCAGATCTTTTTTCCTCAGCCCCTGGCTCAAATTAAAGCCAACTTCAAAGTTAGATGTAGAGTCATATCCAATTGAGTTTCAAATTTAGCCAAGAAAGGACATTTCCATCCCCTCTCTGGGCCCCAGTTCCACCCTCCCTGTGGATGTGTTTTCTCCCAATATTGAGTTGAATTTTTCTTGCAGCAACTTGTGCCTGTTGCACATCATGCTTTTGCTGTGCACCTCCAAGTAGAGCATGGCTCTGTCTTCCTTCTAACCCTGCAGCAGGTAGCTGCAGATGGCATTAAGGTCTCCAACTTGCCTTCTCTTCTTCTGGCTGAGCAAACCCAGCTCTGGTCCTCCCCTCACGCTTTGTACGCTCCAAGCCTTGGGAGTGCCAGTTCCACTACGAACCACTGACAGTTACCCTTCCAGTCTAATGATCCGGCCAGTTTTCCACCCATCCAGGCGTTGATTCCCTGGTCCTAGGGGAGACCATGCCGAGGGACATGCTGTGGTCAGGGTAAACAACAGCCGCGGCATTCTCATCAGCCGCTGAGCCAGTCATCTCATTAATGAAGGCAGTCAGGGTAGCGGGGCATGATCTGTGCTTCACAAATCTGTGGTAGCTGTTCCCAATCACCTTCTTATCCTTCACACGCCTGCTTATGGTTTCCAGAAGGATTTGCTTCATGTACTTCTGGGTAGGGAGGTGAAGCTGACTGGGCTGGCATTCCCCTCTTCATCCTCTTTGCCCTTTTTGAAGGTGGGTATGATGTTTCCCTTTTTCCGATCATCAGGGACCTTCCCCATCACCATGACCATTCAGAGATGACAGAGAGTGGCAGTGACATCAGCCAGCTCCCTTGGCACCTTCAGATACATCTTGTCTGGCACTATGGACTTGTGTATGTCCAGGTTGCTTACGTGGTCCATAACTCATCTGTCCTCTATCAACAGTTGTACTTCACTCCTTCAGACTCTGCCAAGACAGATTGCTCTCGGGCACATGGGAACAGAGCTAGCCGATAAAGACAAAGCAAAGAAGGAGCTGAATTATCTCAGTCTTTTCTGTATCCTTTGCTGTTAGGTCCCTTGCCATCTTCTTCAGTGGGCCCATGTTTCCCTTAGTTCTTTTGCTACCAGTGTACCTGCGGAAGTCCTTCTTGTTGCCCTTCTGGACAACGTCAACTCCAGCAAAGTGTTGGCTTTTCCAATGCCAGCCCTGCAGAGCTGGCTCTCACAGACTTGCTAAGGACAGCATCCCACAGGATCCCACTGACCAGACCCCCGAACAAGCCAAAGTCCGTTGAAGTGTAAATTCACATATTTCTCATTTTTGTTACTGTGTCTTCTTCCCTACCTCCCTGTTTCTCCTTTTTCCCATAGGCAGTCCTACAGTGTTGCCTATATCACCAGGTAACTTCACTCCCCTGGTTCTCCTTCAAGTTCTCCTCCAGGTCCATGGCATCCATGCAGCCTGCACATGCCACCACCCTGGGACATTAAGGTGTGATGGGAAGCACACTTCTGACCCAAGCTAAAGCACCGATGTAGTCGCATCATTAGTCTGTCTCTGCACTACTTGGGGTCATAGGCTTGTTGGCTTTCCTGCTTGCTCCGTGCAGTGTCTGTCTTCTGCCCTTTTGGCTCTCGAGGTGTCTGATAACATGGCTGGTGGAGGCGCTCAGTCCCATGAGAGAGGAAATCAGGGAAAGCATCCAAGACAGGCGGGAAGGCAAGATGGATAAAGAAAGTGTGCGTGAAACTGCACAAGGGATAAACAGGCTGAGAATTACACTGATCCAGACTTGGAGGAGGATTTTCGTAATGTGAAAAATGCAGGTTTGGGTGAAGTTGAGCAGTGGAGCTTGGCCAGAAAACAGCTATTGACAGAAAAAGCTCATCGGTGCTATTTAAAGTTGCAGGTTGGCTTGTCAGTTTTTCACTATTTTGTGGTGTTTAATTTGTTTTGCTGTTGATGCCTGACTGATGTCTCGCAACTCCTACTCTAGGAGACTCTAAAATGAATTCCTAGCAAGATTTGTTTAACATAAATGTGCGATATTGGGGTGTACTTTTAATAAATGTCAAGCCTGACATGTATTGGTCTTGTGCCGCCGAGTAGTATCTGCCCAAATGTGATCTTTTCCTTGATGCTTCTCTAGATGTGTGAAGCTTAAGCTGCTTCTTAGCTGAATTTTGGGCAGTTTTTTTTTCTTCTTTCATGAGAAAACTATCCAGCAATAAAGCACAGAAGAATATAGAAGGCAGATTGGTGTTTGCTGTTTTCAGTTCATTTACTGAAAACAGCTGGTAGCCATTTAGGAGAATGGGAGAAATATTGCAACTTCTGTCAAGACTGAAAGTAAACACATGATTAAGGCAGAATTGACAACTCCTGTTTCACTACCAATTATTTGTCATCATGCTTTGGTGAATGATAGCAAGATGAAAATACATTGTTATGATGTGGATATAGATATTATATATTTGTACTGGCATAGAGTGCCTTCATCTGCTTGCTAAGTGCCTTGAAAATACAGCCAGATGAATCGTGGCTGTCGTTTAACTCTTTCTCAGCTGGGTTCTTCCCATGGATTATACAAAAACTTAAAAAATTTAATTGTATAATCTTTGTGGGGGAGGGAGGGGAGCAGGAAATATGCAGAGTTTATTGGTCCTACATGGGAACTGCAGGGCAATGTATGGTTAAATGGCAGGCTGTTGGCTTGCGCAGTCCACTCCCCGTTGTTGTACCACTGGTCTTATAAAACCCTAGCAGTGTTTCCATTTTATAAAGTATGAGTTCAAAACAGTCTTTTTGAAAAAGCAGAATTTTAAAACCCAAGAAAAACTCCAAACTTCTCTTGTTTTGTCTTAACAAGGAGCCTTTTCGTAGGAAGCAAGCTGGTGGCTTCTCTTTGAATTGTCTGGCTCTTTGGAGTGGCAAATTAAGACTTAATGTGGCATCTGCTACCTATTAGCATTTTTCCCATACCAACAGAAACGTGATCGTGTGTGATAGTATTGGATTAGTCCAAAGAATTTTCTCAGAAATCATGATCTTTTAGAAAACATCCCTGCCAGAGTCCATAAAATGTAGTGGGTTGCTCCATGGCTTAGTTTCAAGAAACCTTGCATTTCTGACCTGTATGTATCCTAAACAAGCTTCGGGTGAAGTCTAGTTTGGTTTTTAGCTTTTGACAGAGCAGTCAGGAGGTTCAGCCATGCTCTTCGCTGCCTGCCGACGTTTACAAGCAGTTAACCTCTCTCGATAGCAAAGGTCACGTGCATCAAAGATGGAGCTGTAAGACACTGATGTCTTACATGAATGAGAATAATCTCACAGATGGGGGAAGGCTGGAAGTGAGATAAAAATTACAGTATTAATTTTTTTCTTAATTCTGAAGGACGACGGAACTTCATTATCCAATATGCTTAAAATTGAACGACCTAATGAAATTTCACACCCACTAAATTTAATCATGGATTACTCATGTGGGATTTGAATCAGATAAAAAGGATGCCTCAGATATTTGGTAGCACTCGCACAAGGTAATAAAAAATCTGCAGTGTTCTTTGTCCTTTTCAGCAAATGTGAATTGCTTGACCTACTTTCCTTTTCTTTACTTTTTTTTTCTTTTTTTCGGCATTCATGGACCTGACCCTGACTTCCTTCTGGGCATCAGTGAGCAGTCAGTCCTACACTCACATACAAGCAGACGGATCTCAGGAGTGCTTCTCCTGGACGTTGTTAGCGCACAGTGGATTATTGCTTTTGCTGCAGTAGTTTGAGGCTGGGAAAAGAAATATATATTTTAGCTTGTGTATAAAAAGATCTTGCTGATAAAAGGATGTAATTGGGAGCAGGTGAGAGGTGGATAATGGACTAAGGTTCTGCTCAGGGCTTTGTTTGTGACTGCTGGATGATCTTTTGCAGATCGCTTTACCCCTCCAAACCTTCGGTGTATGGACTTAAATGATGTTTGACTCACAGGGATGCTCTGAGCCCTTAAGAACTGACTGTGCTTTTAGCAACCTTGAGACAACACATGCTCTGTGCTTACAAACTGGGTTTTTCTCTCATTCACTGTGTTCTGTTGCCACTGTTACAAGTCTTAGTTCTGGTAGAAACCAAAGCTTATATTCACCAGCACAGCAACACTTGGGGGACAAATGAGACAAGCACAAAGGCTGCGCTTGAATTACTCAGGGATCTACTTGTTGCTTACATTAACGACCAAACACAACGTGTGCTGTTTCTACAAGCAAATTTCCAATCAATAGGCATTGGGTTCTCATGGTCTAAGTGCAGATTGATGATCTTGGATTCTGTCATTGACAGCTTGTAAGCAGTTGGTGGATCAAATCTACTTAGCATTGGTGATGGTTAAAAGAAGAAGTAAAAGGAGCACATCTTTGGGGTGAATCTCTTCTGCTCTCCCCACTTCTGACACAGCTACTGCAGCAGCTCCTACCCCTGCAGGGGCTAACCTAATGGGGAGGATTGTCAGGGCGTTCTGGAAATAGCAGTGCATGTGTATATTAGGTGGGACTTAGGATTTAGGAGATTCATCAACATCTCGTTGTTCCAGGCAGCACCCAAGTGCAGAGCAAAACCATACTCCTTGCCCCCTGAGCCTGAGATAAGCAGATAAAGGTGAGTGATGGAGCACAGTGGCAGCCTAATTGTTAATGGCAGGTTTTGGAGGTAGACAGTCAAAGGAGTGTTTTGAGGAGACATTCAATATTTAGGGGGAATTCTAGCCTTTCTTAGTGGGACAGCCTGAGTGAGAGAGAGCACACAGAGATGCTCATTTTGAAATGCCCTGAGTGAGCAGCACAATCAAGGCAGGCATGCTGGGGGAACCAAGGAGGAGTTGGTGCCTCACTACTGAATATGGATGGCTAACGGAGGATTAGGTGATGGAGAACCTTGAAATAAGCACAAATTCCTGACTCATGGTAGAGGAAAGGGAGCCAGTCAAGTTGAGCAAAGGAGAAATGGAAGGGACAAAGCGATGCACCAAGGAAATGATCTTTCTAGCAGTATTCTGAATAGACAGTGGTGGAATAGCAGTGTTTTTGTCAAGGTTGGAGGAAAAACTACTGTGATAGTTAGGATGCGACATGATAAGTGGATGGTTGCCTAGATGGATGGGGAAGGCTATGTTTTAAGGATGTTATGCACAAAGAACCTTGAAGACTTCAACCTAGTTTGATGCTGGAGCACAGACAGGTTGCAGTTGAAGATAGCGATGAAGTTCTAAGTGTAAATGACAGGGAGGATGCTGGGCACAGTCGATGCAGAAGTAATAAGAACAGCTTGTGGAGAAAGCTCATGTACTTCTACTCTTTGAGAGCTTTAGCTGATGGGTGGGCACCCTTGACATCCATGAAGAGATGTCAAGCTGAAATGTTATTTGGACAGGAGGAGTCAAGTCTACAGTAGACACCGCTTGAGTTTTCTGTATGGGAATTAAGAGCTTTAAATTCCCTTTCAGGAACAGTTGAAGTTGGAGAAGTCAGCAGTCTTCACTTTTTGACAGGTTAGGAGCTTGGCTGTCCACAGTACAACAAAGTCAGTAGACGGACATCTCAAGATGGAGAAAGAAATAGCCTTTGTTGTCAGATCTTTTCTGCTTTTGGCAGAACAATTATTTCGAAGCTTGCATGGTCTCTGCCTGGTGTCCACTGGGTGCCCTTCATCTTCAAAAAAAAAAAAAAGAAAAAGAAGAAGCTTTTGCCCTGAACACAGATACATAAAAGGATCCATCAGCAAACTGAACAGCAGCTTCAAATGTTTCATCAAGGAATATGAAATCTCATCACAGCTGGATTACCCACAAGCTTCAAAGTTCTTTAAGGTCAAAAAGTAGTTAAATTGTACAGAACAGTGTGAAACAAGGGCACTGAGCTTTCCTCTGGAGGCACAGAGGAGCTGCTTGTTTTGAGTGCTCTCTTCAACACTTGGTCTACTACATTTTTGTTCTTATAATTCCTTCCTACTAGCATTTTCTAGGTTTGTAGGGTTTTTTGCCAGTCTTTTCACACCGCCAGAATTAACAGAAGGGAATTTTCTGTTGCGTAGAAGCAAAGGTGCTGTTGAATTATAAAAGGCATTCTTCAGTGTTTGCAAACACTTTGATATACCTTTAATGGTGGTAAGAGGTATTACTGTTATCTCTCAGGCTGCAGGATGATGCCGTGTTTTGTTGTAATGGACAGCTGTAATTTTTGTTGTCTTCTCTTATGTGTGTGTCTGGAAGTGGTGACGGTGGTAGGCAGGAAGGCTTTCTGGCCATGTTTATCCAGGGATGTGCATCTCCTGCCACAGCAGACTGCTATGAGGTGACCTCCATCACACTATCAAGGGTGTGGCGTGACCATGAACCAAAAGCAATGTGTTTGGATCTGTTCACTGCTGCCAGCAACGAATCTCATCTGTTGCCAGTTTCTTGGGAAAAGAAATCAGTAGTTTAAATCAGAGTGGTGCCTGCCACAGGTGTTACTGTCCATATAAAAAAGGCCAAAGAGTAAAGGCAGTGATGGATCACAGGTAGCTGAGGCTCACTCAAGGAGTTGTTGCTGATGCCAGATACAGGGGAGATTTTTCCTCCTTTTTCAGCCTCCTGCTAACACATACACCTGCTTCACTTGCAGAGGAGTTCATGCCTGTTCTTGGGAGACACGATTGCCTGTCTTCACTTGTCATGCCCTGCAGTTTTAAAGCCCTAAGTTTATCCTTCAATATAAAAAAAATTGCAAGTCTCTGCCTGGATGGAATGCAAATTATTTGTAAATGTGGTGTGCAAAGTGTGCTCCTGTGCTAACGCACAGTCGGAGCTGCTGATCTGAGGAGCAGGGAGTTGGGAAATGGCAGAGGTGAGATCGTGGGGTGGACAGGCTTGTTAGGGACATCTCCTGATAGTCTTCTGTGTTGGTTCCTATCCCTCAACATCATCAGTCTACTCATGTTGGGTTTCTCCAAAAATAGTCCTTTAAAAGGGGGTTGAAAACTGTCCTGAGAGCTTGGGCCGGTGTGGAAAATGAGATTCAAGTTAGGGTATAGGGGAAATGACACAGAGCTTAAAAGCTGGAGCAAGCAGTGGAAGGAGGAACACCAGGAGCTACGGAAGAGGAGAGCGTCTGTTCTGCTGGAGGGGGATGGAGGAACCAGCAGTGACACTTTGAATGAGTGTTTTGAAATATGCTTTGCGTTCATTCTATCCAGAGGCATTTGACATGAATTTAGATTTGAAATCTGCGTTTGCTCATTACTGAGTGACTGATAAATGCCAAATGAGTTCATTACTTTTGGAATGTTTTTTTATCTTGTCCTATTATCTGGGGTTGCTCAGATCCTGTTCATTCATAGTTGCCTTTTCTGGATATAATTGGGTTTAGGCAAGTAAGATACTAAATGAAGTGTTGATAACAAGAAGTATTGTTCATCTTTCCAAATATAGTTTAAGGTTTCTTTTCTTTCTCTCACTCACGGTGTGCTGAAGGCTGTTCAGCAGTAATTGTTCTGAGCTCTATGCATTCAGATGTATTTCATCACTGTCAGTATATATGTACTGACCGTACCCTCGCTGCTGGAGAACATGATCTGTAGGAATTTGCCTGCGGAGCTGAAGTTTTTCTGTCTCAGTTCCTGAAGGCTGATACGACGGCTCAGCAAGCGCTCAGTGGAAGAATAACAAAATGACCTTAATACCTTTGAAAAGTTAACTACCGTGTTTAACTCAATAACATGGAAAGGAAATTGGTTTCCCTTCCTAAAAATGTCTCCTCTCCTGAAGGAATGGATGAGGTCTCCATTTATCATAGCAGCTGAGATCAACAGGAAAATGTTACTGAGTTCCTGCGGTGCCTTTAATAGAATATGGAGGCAATGCCCTTAAGCTGTTCCTTACCCAAACAAAATGTTTGGTGAGCCTTGTTAATCTATCCTGGCAGGACCAGGGCTACCTAGCAGCAGGAAATGTCACCATAGCCAGCTGCTAAAAAAAATTATGTAATTTGTATTCCCATGGGAGAACTCAGGAAGTGAAGCTGTACTGGAAATGAAGAAAACTAATGGAGAATCAGGTGAAGACTACGCTTCGTGTCTTTAAGACAATGAAAATTTTCTTGTGAAAAAAGAAAACATGTATTTCCCCTCTTAAAAGTGCACAGCTAATAAGAAGAATGTGCCATGACAAGGATATGTCAATGGAGTTGCAAAATATTCAAAAAATCCCCAAACTTACCATCCTGCAAAATCTTACATGGAAGGGAATATGGTAATAAAATGGTCAGAAGGAAACGGCAAGAAATATGTTAGACTTTTGTAAAGGGCTCTCTCTGTGAATGATTTTTAGGCTGCTCATCACGGTTAGCAGATTTTAGAGCATTGTCCATTGTGTTTCATACAGCAGAAATTTCAGTTCGAACCCAATACCTCTCAAGGTACCAGAATAAATATGTATATAACCATTGCACAACTGGATACCCACTGAATATGACAATGTCAGCATGTAGTTCTTTTCTCTGGCACACACAGCTGAACCTCTGACTTCGCAAGACTTCGGTGTTTTCCCACATCTAAATCAATTTTTAACACCACCAAGCCTTGTGCTCCGACGTTGTGTCTTTATACTAAATAGCTTACTCCCACATCTTGTCATTTTAAAACACAGGAGCTTGGCCCAACCAGTCCTTCAGGGCTCTGTGTCTTTACACAGAGCTATTTGATTCCTGTATCTGTTTGAAAGTGTCTGAGGGCTTTCAAGATAAAATACAGTTGTCTCCTTTTCACTCCTCTGTGGTAGTCATAGTAAATGACTTTGTTTCCAGGTGTAGCTGAAGCACTACAATTCCATTTGAAAATCCCATTAATCTCATTCACCCAATGATAACATAAAAAAAAAAA